>VZRU01016457.1:43450-64952 GCA_013398155.1 Pedionomus torquatus | reverse complement strand
AAAAAAAAACCAAAACCAAACCAAAACCAAAAACCTTTTTAGTATTGTGAAGACTTGGAAGTGTTTTAAATAAAACAGGCTTCTGGGGAGTTTTTACATCGATCTAAGTTCTCCAAAGTATTTTTCTGGGGAACGTTGCAAGAAAACAAGAAACTACAGCTTAATAATGCGATAGCACTCATATGACAGCTCATAAAACCTGTTCAGGTCCATCCAGTTGGAACTCGGTGATCTTTAAGGTCCCTTCCAACAGTCTGTGATTCTGATCATGCAGAAGCTCAGTGGAGAAGGATGGCATTTGGCAAATACACAGCAGAAAGTCATTATTTCCACACAGGAGCCCTAAATAAGGTCTCTGTTCTGTTCGAGTCCTTTTAGGACTTTTTTTAAATCTCTGTTTTCCATCTGCATTTAAAGAGGTAGGGGAGGTTTTAATTCCTAATGAAAAAAAAAAAAAAAAAAATTACCCTCTACGAAAGGCAAGGGAAGATGTAGACGCAGGGCAGTTGGGAGGTAGAGTGGTCCCCAGTCTGCTGCTGCTGCTGCTCGCTCTGGGTGCCAACGTGTTTCTCAGGCTCGGGGAACTGCTGCTTCTGCCTCACGTTATTCACTGCTCCTCAGGACTCGCTTGCCGCTGAAACGAGGAGCGCCAGCATTACTTCTGCGTTTGACTCCAGGACGGTACCTTCCACCCTTTCTCCATGCATTACTTGGTCGTTTTATTAACACTGTTCCATAAGCTGTGGGGCCTGTTCCAGCAGCGCTCCCTTTTCCCACCTAATTACTTGCTCTGTGATCACTACTAACCATTTGTGGTGAATGTGTGATGGTCCACCAGCGGCCTTTTCTGCTCTTCATTTCTCCAAGCTTCTTGACCTGCCGGTCAAATCCCTGACACCTGCCAAGACTGAAGTCAAGTGCAGCTGAAGAGTTCAATCTCAAGGCTTTCAGGTGATGTGGGAGATTATTAGAGAAGTGGTGGAGGCACCATCCCTGGAGGTATTTAGAAGCCGGGTTGACAAAGTGCTCAGAGACATGGGTTAGTGATGGTTTCTATCAGAGTTAGGTTGATGGCTGGCCTAGATGATCTTAAAGATCCCTTCCAACCCAGACAATTCAATGATTCTATAAATAGCCAGGTTTACTCCTAGGACATCTTAAGACCATTACAGAAAAAACCAAAGCTGGGATATTTTAATATAGGCATAGAATCTGTGCATAGTTCACAGTCTGGTGGAGGCTGTGAAGCCACTGGCCTTGGGTAAAGAAGCAACAGAGACAGGCTTGTGGATAAAACCCTGAAGGTTTTTAAGTGTGCCCCCTTGACTTTTTTCCTTTTATTGACACTTCCACATCAGCCTCACAAATGGTCACTATTATTGGTCAGTAAATAATCAGTGTGTCCTCCTCCTGGGATGAAGAAAAAGGGCAATATTTGCTGATGGGGAGCAGCTCAAGTGTCAGGGCCAGGCCCTTTACTAACAAACCGGTCTTGGATTCCATTTACTGCCAGAATATATCCTTTTACCATGTCATATGCAAAGATGTGGCACAGAAAAGTAAATTTTCTAACTCTTTTCTGTAGTCCCAGTACTATGGTTAGTCCCTATCTTCACACTTGAATCACAGAANAAGAAATATTTCCTAATATCTCACCTGAACTTCCCCTGGTGCAACTTGAAGCCATCACCCCTTGTCCTGTCATCTGTAACTTGGGAGAAGAGACCAACCCCCGCCTCTCTGCAGCCTCCTTTCAGGGAGTTGGAGAGAGCGAGAAGGTCTCCCCTCAGCCTCCTCTTCCTCAGGCTGAACACCCCCAGCTCCCTCAGCCTCTCCTCATCAGATTTGTGCTCCAGACCCCTCACCAGCTTCGTTGCCCTTCTCTGGACCTGCTCCAGCACCTCAATGTCTTTCTTGTGGTAGGGGGCCACAAATCCTATTGAAAGTATCGCGTACACAGGATTATCAACGTAGTTGATAATTATCAACGTAGTTTCTAAGCTTCTAGATAAACCTGTAAAGCTTCAAATCATTAGCAGCTCTACCCAGCATTACAGAAATATGATTTGATTTTATTTTATTTTTTTAATCTATTTGATGGCCACTGGAAGACCGCTGTCACACATTCCCAGCTTTGTTTGGGCTGCTGAGTTTTCCCTGGTTTTCTCCTCCGTTGCACACCGGCGTGTACTTGTTGTAATGCATGGTCTTCTACTCTGTCATGGTCAAAGCAGAGCATTCGTGGAAAACTAATTTTTTAGAAGGGCTTTAGACCATCGTGAGGATTTTTCTGTTTTTTTTTTGTGTGGCACGTGAAGGAGAAAAATACAACGCTGCTGAAAAACTGAGTGAGGGGAGGGAAAGGAATTTCCTCATCACAGTTGAAATCTCAGCACCTGATGAGTCGCTGGTGGGATTTTGACAGAGATGGCTCTTTGTTGGCCACACATGGCGCCTTCTGCTTTGTAGGACCTTGTTGAGTCAGGGCTCGAAGAATACAGAATGATATCAGCCATAGTGCTTAAAAATAAAGCTGGCAGCTATAAAGGTTTGTGGTATGTGGGGTTCCCTTCCCAGTATTGTCCTGATACTGTGTCATGTTAGATCTTTGGAGCCGTTTCTTCACAATACTCTCAGTGGGAGGCAAAAGCCAGACAAGGGTAGGAGGTGGTAATTACTACAGTCTCTCATTGCCCTGGGGCACCCCGATACAAGAGCTTTAGGGCTAGAGATTAAAAGCCCTGACGTAATTAAAGAGAGAAACTTACAGTGGGCAGAAGATGTTCTACTTTCCATCAGTGTCCCTGCTTCAAGATGAATAGAAGTGGAAGAGACAGGGAGGGGTTTCTGTCTTTACCCCCTGGGTGATGGGTCTGCATTGGCAGCTTGGGGAGTTTAACCCTTGTTACTGCTACCCATCATGTACTGGACTTCCCTGGTTCATACTGGGGGAAAAAATACCATTGTCAAACAATATAAAGAAGTAAAACAGGGGGGGACGCCTTGACAGGGGGAGGATCTGAAACCCCTTCTAACTCATTATTTTTAAGGTGACTAAGTTTCAAGTAGACAGCAAAGCCCTCCCTTTAAAACTTAAGCCTTATTTTTTTCTGTGAGAGGGCACCCTGCTGCGTAGAACTCAGTTGTGTGAGCGGAGAGAATCATCCAGGCTGGAAGGGACCTCCAAAGGTCATCTAGTCCCACCTCCCCAAGAGTACTCTTGGCTGCCTGGAAAGCACAGTGGCAGCAAAGTTCATAGATTATTTTTATTTGCTTTTAGAACCAGCATCATGAGCTCTGCCTTCACACCAGGTTCCTGTGGTTTATACCTTCAGCCGGTGTGATGAGACAGCAGCACGCTGGAAAACTGCAGGGGGGGTGTCTAGACTGGGATATTCTAACTCCTGGGAGAGCTCTGAAAATACCAAGTTTTTATAATCACTGTCTCTTTTGCAGGACTCCTGTGCCGCTGACACAGAGCCAGCTGTTTTGGAAGGTGGCAAGCAATTCGGTCTCTCAAGGAACAGCCACATTGCGGTTGCGTTTGATGACACCAAAGTGAAAAACAGGTACGTTGTTTATTTCAGCAATGGGGCTTGGTGGAATGGGTGTCAAATTAAAAATGCCCCTTCCAATATTCTCAACAGCATCGCCCCAAATTGTGGGTGCAGCCTGAAAAAGATCACATCCCAGGGCTAGTTTGTTTCATAGAATCATAGAACCATAGAATGGTTAGAGTTGAAAGGACCTTGAAGATCATCCAGTTCCACCCCCCCTGCCCTGGGCAGGGACACCTCCCACCCCCCCAGGTTGCTCCAAGCCCCATCCAGCCTGGCCTTGAACCCCTCCAGGGATGGGGCAGCCACAACCTCCCTGGGCAGCCTGTTCCAGTGCCTCACCACCCTCACAGCAAAGAATTTTTTCTTAATATCCAATCTAAATCTCCCCTCTTCCAGTTTAAAACCATTCCCCCTTGTCCTGTCCCTCCCCTCCCTGACCAAGAGTCCCTCTCCAGCTCTCCTGGAGCTCCCTTCAGATCCTGGAAGGCTGCTCCAAGGTCTCCCCAGATCCTTCTCTTCTCCAGGCTGAACAGCCCCAGCTCTCTCAGCCTGTCCTNAGTCCTTCTCCTCAGGGCTGCTCTCCAGCCATTCTCTGCCCAACCTGTATTTGTGCCTGGGGTTGCCACGTCCCAGGTGCAGGACCCTGCCCTTGGCTTGGTTGAACTTCATGCCATTTGCACTCGCCCAGCTCTCCAGCCTGTCCAGGTCCCTCTGGATGGCATCCCTTCCCTCCAGCGTGTCGACTGCTTTCAGGAAGCAAACATAAAATCCACCGAAGCGTGAAATCCAGGCAGGGAAGCATCCACTGGAGTAGCTCTCACGAAAGCCCAGTTACCTCTTTGCTCATAAAGGTTTGGACACATGCAGATCCCAGACCGATCTCCAGAAGAACAGAAGCGGGTCATGCAACCGAGTTCCTAGGTTGCCTTTTCCTTGCTTTAGCAACTCCATGATTTCTAGTCATAAGCAATTTTTTCCCCATTTCCTACTGCTTGCCCAGTAAAATCACAACATTATAATATCTATATATACATTTTGATATATAAAGGAATTCCAGGACCTGCTTATAAAATGCAGCTCTTTTCAATGGGTTTGCGAAGCCATAGCTTGTTGATTGTTCACGATCGTTAACAAACGTGCCACATCACACCACTAAAGAGTTCTGCTGCCTTGTAGTTCACAAGCCTTTCAGCCCCACGCTTAGTTTTCCCTGTCGAGGTGCTGCACTGCACAGCTTCACTTCTGCTAATTTTACAAAACTAAGATGCTAATGAAAAGAAATACTACCTAAAAGAAATCCTTCCCTCCTGCCTGCCACCTTCTCAGCGGGGAATCCTGGTTTGATCCTGGCCACGCGGGGATTTTTCACATCTCTATTATCAGCTGCTCTCAGGTATTGACTCTGCAGCTGGGCTTGGGCTGGGTGCGTGATGCGCTGCCAGAACAACCTCAACATAAAGGTCGAACTACATCTAAAATAACCTAAATCATTTCTTCCCAGGTTCTTTGCCGTAGGGGAGGTTTTGGGCATCACCATTGTGTCCAAGGGGTCAGTGGTTTTCAGCAGAGCCACCCCCCCCAGGGAGACCCCTCGCGGTTTCAGCTGGGAGAAATCAGGATAAATGTTTTATATCCTGATGGTAAACTCTTCTCCTTGCTTCTGGAAAAGTTCTGCAGCCTGTCTCGAGGCGATACAACTCATTAGACACTCTACATTTGCCAACTGTCCCTGCGGCTCGCCCCTCGTGGGGAGCAGGATGCGTGCGGGTGACAGAGAACACCGCTGGAGTTCTACAAGTGCCGGGGTTTTCTGCAGCTGGAGCTGAGAATTGTGTCAGGAAATTTGATGCCAAGGTTGCACTTCTGTATTCCCACCACAAAGGGACTAACGAACACGCGAGGCAGCAGCTATATGTCAAAAAAAATTTGCATATAGCTACATATATTTAAGTTGATAACATAGATTTAAGATACAAGTTAAGATTAAGTTAATACATAGATTTAAGTTGAATATTAGAAAAAATGTCTTTCCTCTGAGGGTGGTGGAACACTGGAGCAGGTTGCCCAGGGAGGTGGTTGAGGCCCCTTCCCTGGAGATCTTCAAGGTGAGGCTGGATGAGGCCCTGGGCAACCTGGTCTAGTTGGGGGTGTCCCTGCGACTGCGGGGAGGTGGGACTAGATGGCCTTTGGAGGTCCCTTCTGGCCTGGAGGATTCTATGATTCTATGAATTTTATATGTATACATATATGCAAAATTTGCATATAACTACTTNGGCCTGGAGGATTCTATGATTCTAGGATTCTGCACTATTTTCCTTCATTCCTGATGGAAAGTAAAAACTGACCCCTAACTGGAAAGTCTTGTCAGAGGAACACAAAAAGGTACAGCAGATAAATTTGTCTGCTGTCTGACTCTGAATAACTTCTTCTCTTTGTTTCTGTTCGCCCTCCTGTTTGATTTTTCAGGCTTACCATTGAATTCGAAGTCCGAACAACGGCTGACTCCGGCTTGATGTTCTACATGGCCCGCATCAACCACGCCGACTTTGCCACCGTCCAGCTAAAGAACGGGCTGCCCTACTTCAGCTACGACCTGGGGAGCGGGGACACCCACACAATGACTTCCAGCAAAATAAACGATGGGCAGTGGCACAAGGTATAGTAGTCACAAATGCTAAATTATTCTATGCAATGGTAAGGGCGAGCGTCTTTTGACTTAAGATATTGGCACAATTTTGTTTGTATAAGCTAAACATTAACACTCAGCATTTCAGTCCTCTGAAAAATCAGTGCTTTGGAAGGCACTGGGGAATAGAATCATAGAATGGATAGAGCTGGAAAGGACCTCAGAGATCATCCAGTTCCAACCCCCCTGTCCTGGGCAGGGACGCCTCCCACCACACCAGGTTGCTCCAAGCCCCATCCAGCCTGGCCTTGAACCCCTCCAGGGATGGGGCAGCCACAGCTTCTCGGGGCAACCTCTTCCAGTGCCTCACCAGCCTCACAGCAAACAAGTTCTTCCTAAGATCCAATCTCAATCTCCCCTCTTGTAGTTTAAAACCATTCCCTCTTGTCCTGTCACTCTCCTCCCCGAAAAACAGCCCCTCTCCATTTCTTCTGGAACTCCCTTCAGCTCCTGGAAGGCTGCTCCAAGGTCTCCCTGGAGCCTTCTCTTCTCCAGGCTGAACAGCCCCAGCTCCCTCAGCCTGTCCTCACAGCAGAGGGGCTCCAGCCCTCTCAGCATCTTGGTGTCCCTCCACTGGACCCGTTCCACCAGGTCCATGTCCTTTCTGTGTTGAGGACTCCAGAGCTGGACACAGGACTCCAGGTGGGGTCTCAGGAGCGCAGAGCAGAGGGGTAGAATTGAGTACACAGTGCATATTCTATTGAGAAAAAAAAAACATTAGTGCTGATCTTTGAAAAGTGTCCTTCAGGGAACCCATAGTGCTGGGGATGTCCAGACTATGTGCCATGTTGAGTAAGGAACTGTCCCATCCTGCCTAGGAGGGCTCAGGTGGGCATCAGCTTCTCAATACATCATTAAAGCCAGTAGTCGAGTTGTTGTTGTCACTGGGCAGCCAGAATGCTAAAAACAGAGAAAAGCTTAAAAAAACCCTCTATGCTTGAACTGCTCTTAGCGCTCCCTCTTTGCAGTCACCCTTAGCCCTTCTTTGCTTCATTCCCACCCTGTTCCACAGGAATTTTATTTTCACTGGATTTTTTTATTCATGAACTTTTGGATGATGGCAAATGCTCTGAAACCCCTCCAAGGTGTTTCATGAGGTTCTATTTATCTGTTTTACATAATGCCAGGGAGCACTGGCAATGGGTCAGGGTCCCTTTCTGCTAAACACTCTATAGCTACAGAACAAAAATCTTTATTTTTTTTTCCTCTTTTAGCCTTTTTTTCTATATTCTAAGAGAAAAAAGTGAAGTGTATATTCTTAATGCAAGGCTGTGTTCTTTGACTGGAACTGCGTCTCCATTTCTCCATTCTCTCCCACAAAAACAGCATCTACACCAAGGGTCCCTCCATCGCAGAGGGACAAGCTGCATGACCAGAGTTCCCCAAAAGCACAAGGAAGTCCATTTTGGGAAGAAGACAAGGGCAACTTCTTTATTAAAAGACCACCATCTCTATTTTTAAGGAAGCAGGGGGTTGTCCTTAAAATAATCCTTTTAGTGGGAATTATTTTTCTCCATTTGAAATGGTTTAGGTTGAAACGTGAGGCTTATAGATATGGTTCAGCGGTGGTTTTGGTCACCGTTGGGTGATGGCTGGACTGGATGGTCTGAAGTGTCCCTTCCAGCCCAGCCAATTCCATGACTCTGCGTCCACGTCGTGCTGCTGCTGTCTCTTTAGGTCCTCTGCAAGACCATCTCCTCCCAGTTCCCGTCTCTCTCACCAAGCCGTCCCTTCTCTTCTGCTCTGGTGGGTTCACCGCTGCGCTGTCTAGACATCTGCCCCCGTACAAGTGGCATTTTACATTTCTCCCTTCTTGCATGCAGAACCATGCTTACGCTGATTTCTGGAGTTTTGAGTCACAACCTTTGGAAAGAAATCAGCTTATAGTCGTTGGGGTAGAATTTCCTCAATTCTCCAGCACTCCCGCTTCCTCCGGGTGATGCGCAGCCCCTTCGGGCAGAATCCCCAGCACCAGCAGAACCACAGCCGGTGCCACATTCACTCCACCAGAAACCATGAGCTGAGGCACGTCCAGACTAGTGAAATCATAAAATTGGTGTTGTCCACAAACACGTGCTGCAATCAAGATGCGCCACCAGTGCCATTAACACTCAGCATTTACTGTTCCCAGTACTTCAACTGGGATCTGATTCCAGGAAAAGCAATATCGCGGCGACGCCTTCGATAGCAACAATTAAGCTTTTTAAAGGAAGCCCAAGTCCTTTGCACTTTGTAGCTTTGCAGGGGGATCTGGACAGACTGGATCAATGAGCTGAGACCAACAGAATGAGGTTCAATAAGGACAAGTGCCGGGTCCTGCACTTGGGTCGAAACAACCCCAGGCAGCGCTGCAGGCTTGGGGGAGAACGGCTGGAGCTGCCTGGTGGAAAAGGACTTAGGGGTGTTGGTCGACTGTGGGCTGAACAGGAGCCAGCAGTGTGCCCAGGTGGCCAAGAAGGCCACCAGCATCCTGGCCTGGATCAAGAACAGTGTGGGGAGTAGGACCTGAGAGGTGATCGTCCCCCTGTACTCGGCACTGGTGAGACCCCACCTCCAGTGCTGCGTCCAGTTTTGGGCCCCCGACCACGAGAATGACACTGAGGGGCTGGAGCGGGTCCAGAGAAGGGCAACGAAGCTGGTGAGGGGTCTGGAGCACAAATCTTATGAGGAGAGGCTGAGGGAGCTGGGGGTGTTCAGCCTGAGGAAGAGGAGGCTGAGGGGAGACCTTCTCGCTCTCTCCAACTCCCTGAAAGGGGCTGCAGAGAGGCGGGGGTTGGTCTCTTCTCCCAAGTTACAGATGACAGGACAAGGGGTGATGGCTTCAAGTTGCACCAGGGGAAGTTCAGGTGAGATATTAGGAAATATTTCTTTCCTGAAAGGGTTGTCAGGTATTGGAATGGGCTGCCCAGGGAGGTGGTTGAGGCACCATCCCTGGAGGGATTCAAGAGAGAAGTTGACTTGGTGCTCAAGGACATGGCTTAGTGTTGGGTGGGGTGTTGTTATGGTTGTTGGGTTTTTTTGTGTGGGTGTTTTTGAGTTTTTTTGTGGTTTTTTTGTTTGGTTGGTTGGTTGATTGGTTTTCCCATTGGTTGGACTAGATGCTCTTCAAAGGTCCCTTCCAACCTAGGTGATTCTGTGATTAATTCTGAGAAATAATTGTCGTGAGGCCTCCTGACCTGGCGCTAATTAAAAGGCGGCCGTGCGTTTGCACTGAACCTTGTGCCGGGAGCTCTGCTCCTCAAACACCACCCGTGGTGCTTCTGTAACCACTCCCATGGCTATCTCCAGAACTCTTAGATATTTCGGACTGTGAGGCTAGATAGGCTCTGGAAATGTTTTGCTGTCAGAAAAAAATGTGTAATTTTAATGCATCTTTGTGTCTTTTTAGATAAAAGTCAGTCGAACCAAGCAAGAAGGAAACCTTATAGTAGATGACGTCTCAAACCGAACCGTGAGCCCCAAGAAGGCCGATATATTGGATGTTGTAGGAATGCTGTACGTCGGGGGATTGCCCATCAACTACACAACGAGGCGAATTGGTCCGGTAAGGACGTTTTATTAAGTTATCCCCTACTTCTTAAGTATGTCCGTTTGGTTTGCTTTTGGACTTGCTTTTCCCCAAGACTGCCTGAGAATATTGATGAACGACTCTTACCGGAGGGACGCCGCATTCTTCCAGTGGAAAGATCCCAGAACCCAGTTCATGAAAAGAACTGGAAATAGCAGAGTGAGTTCCTGTTATGGAAAAGCAGAAAGATCCCTACACTTGTATCGTTGCACAGCCAGAGTGCAAGGTCCTGAATACCACTTGCCCTTTCTCCTAGGCTGTAATTCGTCTAGCTATTAAGTGCTAATGAACAGTGAAAGTGTCTCCTATGAGACGCACCAGAAGCCAAAATTACGTTGGATGAAGTACCCATTGGTACTGCAGTAATTGGGTTTTTGGCAGTTAATTACTAAACTGGGAGAGAATCTATTTTGAAGTAGGCCATGAAAACTCTGTTGTCCTCTTTCTGTTCCCAAACCACACATGCACATATCCATTTCTCACTGTTTTGCTCTAAATGCCCAGCTTCCACGATGACACAGAACATACCCTCGCAAACAGACATCCCAAGGAGGGGAATGTCACCATGAGTCGGCAGCGTGTGCTGGCAGCCCAGAAAGCCAACCCCAGCCTGGGCTGCAGCAAAAGCAGCGTGACCAGCAGGGACAGGGAGGGGATTCAGCCCCTCTGCTCTGCGCTCCTGAGACCCCACCTGGAGTCCTGTGTCCAGCTCTGGAGTCCTCAACAAAGAAAGGACATGGACATGGTGGAATAGGTCCAGCGGAGGGTCAACAAGATGATTAGAGGGCTGGAGCCCCTCTGCTGTGAGGACAGGCTGAGAGAGCTGGGGCTGTTCAGCCTGGAGAAGAGAAGGCTCCGGGGAGACCTTGGAGCAGCCTTACAGGATCTGAAGGGAGCTCCAGGAGAGCTGGAGAGGGACTCTTGGTCAGGGAGGGGAGTGATAGGACAAGGGGTGATGGTTTTAAACTGGAAGAGGGGAGATTTAGATTGGATCTTAGGAAGAACTTGTTTGGTGTGAGGGTGATGAGGCACTGGAAGAGGTTGCCCAGAGAAGCTGTGGCTGCCCCATCCCCGGAGGGGTTCAAGGCCAGGCTGGATGGGGCTTGGAGCAACCTGGTGTGGTGGGAGGTGTCCCTGCCCAGGGCAGGGGGGTTGGAACTGGATGATGTTTGAGGTTCCTTCCAACTCTAACCATTCCATGATTCTATGATATCATTTTGGCCTAAACTTTGTAGAATCATCCAGCAACCCTGTATTCCCTCACCCCCGGCAACGAAGGGAAAGAGTAACCGCACCAAATCGGAGAGCTGTATTCCACAGAGAATCCTCATCTGTAAGGTCATATTTCTCAGCAAATCCTGGATTGTGCCCGAGTTGAGACAAACCTGATATCAGGCACTGAAAAACAAAAGCGGTACTTAACTACCCACAAATTATAGCTCCTAATACTCTCAGATTATGCTCTTTGAAATACCAAGTTATTTACAAATACTAATCTAAGGAGAAAGGTGATATTAAATCCTTACCTTCTGCTCGTGTCACAAGTACTGGAGAGAGCCTGTAGAGAAAGGGCTCGGTCAGGCAGTAACAGCCGAGTCAGATGCTGACAGTCTCACGTCCTTTGGGATTTAAATGAAGCTGTAACTTCAAATGTCAGCCACAGAAGGTAAAACCCAGCGCTCCCCTTTCAGTCCTTCTCAATAAATTACACCACTTGACACATTAATAGCACCATGTTGTAGGACTCATGCCAGGGTGCTGAAGCAAAGGGAGCTGAAAGTGTCTATTTTCTTAGCGAGGGCTTTCCTGCTGAACGTGCATCAGACACCCATCTGGCACCTCCCCGTAGGTGGCCTGGCAGCCCCTGCCGTGCAGAATGCTAGAACGGTTCAAGTTTGAAGGGACCTTGAAGATCACAGAGTTCCATCCCCCTTGCCATGGGCAGGGGCACCTCCCACCACACCAGGTTGCTCCAAGCCCCATCCAGCCTGGCCTTGAACCCCTCCAGGGATGGGGCAGCCACAGCTTCTCTGGGCAACCTCTTCCAGTGCCTCACCACCCTCACACCAAAGAAGTTCTTCCTAAGATCCAATCTAAATCTCCCCTCTTCCAGTTTAAAACCATCACCCCTTGTCCTATCACTCCACTCCCTGACCAAGAGTCCCTCTCCAGCTCTCCTGGAGCTCCCTTCAGATCCTGGAAGGCTGCTCCAAGGGCTCCCCAGAGCCTTCTCTTCTCCAGGCTGAACAGCCCCAGCTCCCTCAGCCTGTCCTCACAGCAGAGGGGCTCCAGCCCTCTAATCATCTTGTTGACCCTCCGCTGGACCTGTTCCACCAGGTCCATGTCCTTTCTTTGTTGAGGACTCCAGAGCTGGACACAGGACTCCAGGTGGGGTCTCAGGAGCGCAGAGCAGAGGGGCAGAATCACCTCCCGTGACCTGCAATCCGACAGAAAGCATTGCTCTGCTGAGAACTCAATGTATGCACTGATACTGCTCAAGTTCTCATGAAACCCTTCTTTGTAGGGGTGTATTTAGCAGTAACCAGCTAGATAGTTCCACAGTACCTTCTGCTTTGGTTAGAAGGAAAGTCTTTGGAAATTCTTTCAAGCTGCTGGTGGGGACATTGTTGATGGAGGTATCATGCAAAGTCAAGGCTTCTTTCTTCCAGGGTGCCTCCCCTTTCTGTATCAGTACTTAGTTCTATGCTATATTTTATACACTGGTTTTTATTTTCCTCCTTCCTACCGTGCTGTTGATGAATGTGTCACCCGAGCACATCCCCCTCGTCACCACGGTCACCAGATCTATATATGGTTGTTATACACAGAGCTAGGTACAGTCAACAACCTTTACACGGGGGCTCTCTTCATTTTAGTAGCCACCTACCTGCATTAGCTCTGTCTTTCCATGCAGCATTGGGCCCACAGTGAAGCGATTAAAAAGAAGAAAAAACAAAAAAAAAGCCCTAGTAAAATTACCAGCAGCCCAGAGAACCACATCCAGTGTCCTCATCTGCTTGCAAACCCCATAACCTAGTAAATTAAAAAGGTAAAGTACAGGCCATTAAGTTCTGCTCTGCTGATGTGATTTGCTATGTTTCATTATGCAGTATATGACTTTATGTCCCCTCCATTAAGCCAAATAGACGCGACTCAGATCACATCCCTGAAAAGTAATGTCATTCATCCCCAGTACGACCAAGATTAGATTCCAATTACAACCAGATATTAAGGATTAGCCATGTAAAATACAAGTTTTATCCCGGTCCATAAATCCAGCAGCGGAAAGGCGCTTTTTGATGACACACTTTAGGCTTTTATCCTGAGCTCTTCAGCCAGCTCTGCAGTTACACGCTTTGTTTGAACCACTGACGGCAGGTCACCTACAGCATCAACGGCTGCATCAGGAATTTTCGAATGACAGAAGCGCCCGTTGACCTGGACAACCCAACTTCCAGCTTCAACGTGGGGAAATGCTTTGTCGCTGCCCAGGAAGGAACGTACTTCGATGGGACAGGCTTCGCCAAACCAGGTAAGGAGCAGCAGGTCTGCCGCTTTCGAGAACACTCTGCCAAGTGGAGGCAGAGCGAGCCCAGGACTCCAAACTCTCACTGGTCATTTTTTAATTATCTTTCTTGCCTGGGGATAAACCATCTGACTTTTTGGCAAGGTCTCACGGTGAGCACAGCCACTGTAACAGTAGCTTCCAGGATTTCACGTGAAATGGAGCGCGTTAATAGCGCCAAGTTAGTTCCTTGCATAACCAGCAGCGGGCTTTGTGCCCTATTATTAGGAATGACGTATTAAATGCTTTTCTTTGTTTGATTACGCTTCTCCTTTTCCTCTCCAAGTGGGTGCCTACAAAGTGGGGACAGACCTGCTCGTGGAATTCGAGTTCCGTACAACACGGATGAACGGTGTCCTCCTCGGAGTCAGCAGCCAGAAGATGGACGGGTTGGGCATCGAGTTAGTCGACGGAAGAGTGAGTAGCGAAGCATTTTGGGGCTCTTTACAGAAGATACTGCAGTAAACCCAAGGAGTTTAAACTCAAAATTATTACACCAGTCCCGTCCCAAGGTGTCTCAGTGAATATCAGGGCTCTCCTTTCATGCATTGCCACATCTGACACAGATGATCAAGATAACAGACAAATAGATAGCTAATTTGATAGATAATAGACAGATAGATTATAAAATATCTTACAAAGACATTTTAAAAGGTTCTGTAACACTCGAGTCCTCTAAAGCTGCAACACCAGGACTTAGATTAGTAGAATACGAGAAGTTTTGAGGAAAGGCTTTGTCAATAATAATAGTAGCTTCTTGGGTGCATCTTTTCTCTCAGAGTCTGGAAAACCAGTCAGTAATCCATCACCATCCTGGTGTGGGGGTCGGGGGTGAAACACCTCTAAGCTAAGACAGAAATAAAATTAAAAAATACGGTGAAATGACAACCTATACAAAAATGAGTGTTTATCTCAGTGACATAGCCCAGATCTCAGAGGGACAGCAATCCCCAGGGAGCCTGGTATTAAACCAGAGCTGGAGCGTGTGCAGTCAGAGCACGTCAACTTTAAATGAACGAAAGAAAGAAAGAAGGAAAAAGGACTATAGGACTGTTTTGAGAAGTTATGAGCTCCCTGCCATGCTTTCCAGGTGATGTTTCACGTGGACAACGGTGCAGGCCGGTTCTCAGCTGTCTACGAGCCCGATGCCCCCGGCAGCTTGTGCGACGGAGAGTGGCACCAGGTGGTGGCAAACAAGGTGAAGCACCGCTTAGAGCTGACGGTGGACGGCAGATGGGTGGACGGAACCAGCCCGAGCCGGGCCTCCACCTCCGCAGACACCAACGACCCTCTCTTTGTGGGAGGATACCCCGGTGAGCACTCAGCACACAAACCAGGCTTTACAAAAAGAATGGACATATCTCCCCGGGGGAGACAGGGCCACGTGGGTGTCACTTCTCTCTTGCCCAGAGAAGCTGTGGCTGCCCCATCCCTGGAGGGGTTCAAGGCCAGGCTGGATGGGGCTTGGAGCAACCTGGTGTGGTGGGAGGTGTCCCTGCCCAGGGCAGGGGGGTTGGAACACGATGATCTTGAAGGTCCCTTCCAACTCTAACCATTCACCATGCTGTAGGCAATGCTTTGTCTTTGATGGGGATGCCCAACTTTGTTTCTTCTCTGCATCTCAAATGAGGGATGAACATACCCCAGTGCACACATTTGAGTAAGATAATTGACCTGGAGTCACGTTCTCATGGGAACAAAATATCTCCCCATCCCTGGAAGTATTTAAGGCTTGATGTTGCTTTGAGCAACTTGCTCCAGTGGGAGGTGTCCCTGCCCAGGGCAGGGGGGCTGGAACAGGATGATCTTTGAGGTCCCTTCCAACTCTAACCAGTCTACGATTCTAAATCAGGCTGTAAAACCCTGAGGAAAGTGGATCACAGGACACCATCTCTTTCCGATGAGTGTCTTTGCTCATGGTCTCGTGGTTTTTAAGGGGGAAAAAAACCAAACCACCAAAACCAACAATCAAACTTGCTGTTCCCCATTTGAGAAGTCCTCAAGAGAACGTGCTTCAGGCAGAGGTAATTGAAGGGGATGCAGAACTGGGCTGAGCTCTGTAGATAACTTCATCCATCACTATGCTGGTAACGCGTGTCGGTATTCTCCTGTTCAGAGATAATCACCACCTTTATCCAACAGCACTTTCCTTTCTGAACACGCAGTTGTTTGCAAAGTGCCAATTTCGCTGCATTTACAGTAAAGTTTCTTTCTTGTCTGGGAAGTAGAGCAGCTGGGTATGTTTGCAGTATGTGCCTGCTGTAGAGCACACCGAGGGCAGCGCCAAGATGCCTCTTAATACCTAAATGATTTCCTCCAAGTTGTTTTCCCCTCCCGTTCCATTGCGTGATAAGGTGCATCAAAAAAAAAAAAAAAACCTTCTCTCTCAAGAGCCAGAAATTTTTCCAAAACGTTCTTGACATCGAGATGCTGTACTTCAGTCTCGGTGATTGTTGACGGGGGCCAGCATCTTTGTGCCAAAGGAAAACAGCTTCTTGACAGCCTTTTATCTAACAAACAAGCATCAGAGCATGGGGGCTGGCACTAAAACACTGCAGGTGGAATTACTGTCTTCTCCTGGGCTGAACACGGCAAGAGAAACAAATGCAATCTGTACTAAAAACCTTACACTTATGTCCCAGCGAAGTCATTGATGGCTTCAAGCTGCACCAGGGTAGGTTTAGGCTGTTATTAGGGAAGAATTTTTCCCAGAAAGAGTGGTCAGACCCTAGATTAGGCTGCCCAGGGAGGTGGTGGAGTCCACCATGTGTTGAAGAGTGGTTGAGATGTGGTGTTGGGGGAGGAGTTTGTAGAGCGGGGTTGATGGTTGGACTCGATGATCCCAAGGGGCTTTTCCAACCTGATTCTATAATTCTACAACTCCCGAGTTGAGCCACGTGGTGAGTTATGAAATGATTTAATAAAGTTACACACACATTTAACGAGCTCACACTTCTCTTGCCATATACTCTGGCTCGTCTAAGGCTTGTTTTAACATTCCCAAGTATGCAGACAGCATCATCACAGCTTCAAAACAGGGTATCACAGGATTTTGTAAAACTGCTTAGCGTTGGTATCTCCCAGTCCTCCCGAGGCTTCTCCTGGCTGCATAAACAGTTGTAAACCAGCGAAGATTAGCTGGTGGAGAATTTCCTTCACAGAGAAACCTCTTGCCACCAGAGCGTGGGCAAGGATAGACATTTCTGGCTACCCACAAAAGCCATTACTCCTCTCCTACGGTCAACTCTTCCCAGTGCAAGGAGGGACAGAGGGGTTCAACCACCCCACCCTCCATCAAACAGGGTAATGTAAGGGCCAGTCACTCCTCTGTGGGTGTAAAGTTATTTCTGCAGCCCTTCCTCCGTCAGTCACAGGGACCTGCATCCGAGAACATCATCCCTGCAGCCACTTTGTCACTTGGAAGAACACTCAAGAAACAAGCTGGGCCATGAATTTCAAGCAGCTGAGAGAAACATTTCCTGTTCGTAATCAAACCAACCCTCGCTTCTGTCAGCCTGTCCCACTAGAGTAGTTCCCTCCTCCTCCAGAGGAAAAGGTGTTCTCAAATCCCTGGCTTTTCTATTAGCAAGAAAACAACAACAACAAAAAAAACCCAAACCCATCAGAATGCTTGAAAACTCCCAAAATCACAGATGACACCTGAAGTCCATACTGAGGAACTTGGCTTCCTCCTGATGTTAGGGTTGAGAATTGCAGCAGTTTTGGCCTTTTTTTTTTTTTTGGCTCTGCCCCTCTGTGGATAAATAGCTTGGGAAGGTGGAGTGGAGCTCTGCAGGACTGGCATGTGAGCTCCACACCATTTGCAAGCAGCAAGGTCCTGTTTGATTATTTCCCTTAATTTAACTGGGTTAAACGGTTTATAACAGCAGTTTAAGCGTGTTCAGATTCTGCCACTTGTACCCGGAGAGAAGAAGGAAAGACGAGGGGATTGGTACCACTAACACAAGTTTTTAGCACATTCACTCCTAACATTTGCCATTTTTTGCACAAAGAAGATAGACAGCAAATAAAACGTTAATACACAGCAAATAAAACGTTAATACACAGCTGGGGGACACCTCCCGCAGGACTCTCAAAGAACAAACAAGTATCAACTCAAACTAACATAATGCCTTTTGCCTTTTTTTTCTTCCCCCCTTTCCTTCAGATGGCGTGACCCAGTTTGGGCTGACCACTAATATCCGTTTCAAAGGATGTATCCGGCTTCTGAAGCTCACCAAGGGTACTGCTAAACCTCAGGAGATTAACTTCAGCAGAGCTTTGGAGCTAAAAGGTGTTCAGCCACTGTCATGCCCTGCAAACTGACCTGTTTATATAAAGTATTTCAGATTAAGAAAAAAAAAACCAAAAAATATCTCTATGTACCTTGCATTCATAATAAAACGTCTTTATGCAAGTATTTGAGTGGTGTCTGCTCTTTTCAAATGGCTGTTTCAAGGTAACTTCCAAGAACACGAGGGCTAATCCTTTCCCCTCACCCCCTTCATTAAGGGAGCAGAGCAATAATTTTTCTCTCTTCCTTATAGCTTGAAATGGAAAAGCGTCATCGTTCAGCTGCTGGGTGAGACCACAGATCACACAGGGAATACAGAATCGTAGAAGATCTCAAGTTGGAAGGGACCCGTAAGGATCACTGAGTCCAAGCCCCTAAAACGCTCCCTAAATGCTCCTGGTGAGGAAGAACCTCAAACTCACGTTCCTTTCTTGGCCTAAGCACAGTGTCCTGCGTGCGCGGCCACCTCTGGCCTGACTGAGAAGTGGACATCTTACCTTGCTGCAAAAAAAAAGTTGGCTTTGATCATTCCCAAGGGCTTTCAGAAAAGAAGTTCTGGCCATAGTATTTCCTGTGAAAATTTCAAAGAGCAAGTCAAAATCGTATGTCGTACTATAGCCGAGGGACCAAGAGCAGGGAAGGAAATGTATGATGATAGATACAACTATGATCAGAGGGCTGGAGCCCCTCTGCTGTGAGGACAGGCTGAGGGAGCTGGGGCTGTTCAGCCTGGAGAAGAGAAGGCTCCAGGGAGACCTTGGAGCAGCCTTCCAGGATCTGAAGGGAGCTCCAGGAGAACTGGAGAGGGACTCTTGGTCAGGAAGGGGAGTGATAGGACAAGGGGGAATGGTTTTAGATTGGAAGAGGGGAGATTTAGATGAGATCTTATGAAGAATTTCTTTGGTGTGAGGGTGGTGAGACCCTGGCCCAGGTTGCCCAGAGAAGCTGTGGCTGCCCCATCCCTGGAGGGGTTCAAGGCCAGGCTGGATGGGGCTTGGAGCAACCTGGTGTGGTGGGAGGTGTCCCTGCCCAGGGCAGGGGGGATGGAACTCGATGATCTTGAAGGTCCCTTCCAACTCTAACCATTCTGTGATTCTATGAATTTCTCACACCACACGGAACAGCCAGGCCCCTTGGCCCATTACCTCGTGGACAGACGTATTTCCCAGAGCACGTTGGGTTATTTTTTAACCCAAGCCTGCTTACAAAGGCTTTTTGGGTTTTTTTTTTTTTACTTGAAGACAGCAGGAAAACTCAAACCACGGAGCCTGGGACGCCAGGAATTAATACCGTGCTGTGCCTGAGGCAGGAAATTGCCATTTTCAGCTGCTGCATCAGCAAAAGGTCTTTCACAGAAAGATGTCTTTGCCTTAGAAAGAAATACTGGAGTTTCTGCATAAAAGAAATGGAAACTAAAGAAAAAAAAATGAATTAAATAATAATTAAAAAAAAAGAACTAATAGATTAGAAAGACAGAGCAGCCTGTATGTTCTTTGCTCTGTTGAATTCTCCCTCGCGTGGCCTTGCAGGAATGTGTGGGCCAGAGCAAAAACAATGAAACAACGGGCACGAGTCCAGTTCGTGAACTTTCGGGAGGAAAAAAATAAAATTAAAAAAAAAGGAAAAAATCAACCCTCTGCTGAGGGAACTCAATTCAGCAGCCAAGACAACAGCTCCTTCAGCAAAGAGACCAACCCACCCAATTTGTTTCAGCCAACCGGCGAGTGGATGCACCGAGTGCTGGTAGAGGAGCTGTCGGGCTTTGAAGCTCCAAAAAAGATTCTGGGAATGACCCCTGCTCCCCAGAGTTACCTTTTGCCACACGTTTCAGAGAGGAAACCTCCCGGAAAAAAAAGAGCAGGTGGTGAGCCCCGGAGCCGAACGCAAACTGCTGGAGGATACCTGACTGCTGACCGTGCCAGAAGCCACATCATTTCCCAGTTCGGGGCTGCAAACCAGTACTGATCTACAGAACACAAAGTATTTAAATCCATATTTTGGTGGTTTTTTTTGCCTATGGAAGTTTTTACTGCCTTTTTTTTTTTTTTTCCACACATAAAATACCCCGGCTCTCAAATTTCACAACTAAAAATCTTCACATCCCTTACGATTCACCCAAAGACGGATCTGAAGACCCATCCAAAATCGTCCCTCACTGCGTTGAGGATTGACCCTGTTTGACTGAGGTTAATTTAGGATAAACACTCCCCCCTGAATGGGACAAATCCCTCTTTATGTCCAGCTTTAGGCAAACAGCTACATATGGAAAAAAGAAGTTGTGGTTTTGATTTTGAATACAACCAGTTTTCTACTTAGACTCCTTACAAAGAGCAATTTACTTGTTCTTTCTATCAAATCATACTTCCAACTTTTCATACAAGACTATAAAGGGAAAAATATTTCTCTTTCAAATGCAGAAGAAAAAATTCTAATGCTGAAATTCAAACATCTTTGTTGGAGACGTGGACAGAAGAAACTAGAAGATGGGAGATTTAGATTGGATCTTAGGATGAACTTCTTTGCTGTGAGGGTGGTGAGGCACTGGAAGAGGTTGCCCAGAGAAGCTGTGGCTGCCCCATCCCTGGAGGGGTTCAAGGCCAGGCTGGATGGGGCTTGGAGCAACCTGGTGTGGTGGGAGGTGTCCCTGCCCAGGGCAGGGGGGGTGGAACTGGATGATCTTTAGGGTCCCTTCCAACCCAAAGCATTCTACAATTCTATGCAAATCCAAATCATTTTTTCTGTCTTGCTTTTAAGATGGAAATGATCAGCAATGGCAACTCCAGCTTCCTCTTGTTCCATTGGGGCTTCTGGGAAATCTCCGGTGACTGCTGGACCTACTGAAGGACCCACAGAAGATCCCCAGCCCATCCCCATGGCACCAGTTTTTAAACATTTCAAGACCTTGCAGTTTTCAGCTGTCTAAGACCTCATGAAAGCCCATAAAACTCTTCCAAAATTATCCTATGCAATAAAAAAATATGCTATTTTCAGAGCAATTTAGCAAGACACCATCGCTAGACTGCTGGATTTTTAACCTAACATCTTAATTTTTTTTTTCATTATACCATCTGTATTTCCTAATAACAAAACCCTACCTGTTCTTCAGTCATCCACCAAGTCTTACAGCGTACATATAACCCGAGCTTCTGATGAAAATACGTAGGAAGAAACATAACTTTACTTTCTTACGCTTCATAAATAGACACAAAACCATCCAGACCTTTCTTCAAAATAATTCCTTAAATATAATACTGATGTGTCCTGGAATGGAATTGAAACACACACCCCCAACTATTCAGTCTATATATTTCTGCGCTGTAATTCTTCATGCCTGAGAGCACAAATAATTTCTTAAGGTACTTGAAGTCCCAGATAATTACCGATGTGATCTATTTAAACTCCGAAACGCAAAGCTGTTCCTTTTTAAGCGCAGTGGGCAACAGAGCATAAAATGGCAGCACTTCAGAAACTAAAACATCTAGTTTATGCAAGGAAAAAAAGTCCTCAAGAAAAATCTGTGAAGCCTGTGCTCTTGCACACTGTTCATGCTCCCCTTGGGACCAACACAGAATCATAGAATGGGTAGAGATGGAAGGGACCTGAAAGATCATCAAATTCCAACCCCCCTGCCATGGGCAGGGACCCCTCCCACCTCAGGGGCACCTGCTCCATCAGGAGCACAGGGTTGGGAGGGAATAAATCAGAGCTCTTGGAACAATTTAAAGTCAGAGGCTTAAGCACCGAGATGCCTGGAGGGGTAGATGGGCCTTAGATAGCATGGGCTGATACCCTTCTGTTTTGGCAATCGGAACAAATCTCCCTGTTAAGT
>VZRU01016457.1:4962-18735 GCA_013398155.1 Pedionomus torquatus | reverse complement strand
CCCCCCCAGCTACACCCTCCTTTCAGGGAGTTGGAGAAAGTGAGAAGGTCTCCCCTCAGCCTCCTCTTCTCCAGGCTGAACACCTCCAGCTCCCTCAGCCGCTCCTCGCAAGACCCGTGCTCCAAATATTCATTTATTTATTTTTCCATAGGAATTCCCTGAGGGTGTCCCTTAGGAAGGAGCCATCACCCTGCCCACACACAAGGAGAACACATTTTTTCCGAAACCTCCCTGTCCTGTGTGGGCTGTCAGACTTATAATGTGTGCGGGTTCTCACTCCTGATTCCTGATCACCAAGCCACTCTCTCTTGGTTACAGCTGGTGTGTTCACTGTCTCGGTGACCACTTGGCAAGGAGGATATTTTCACTGAAACCTCCTGATCTCAAGGGACGGGGGATGCTCAGCAGCTCTGAGGGTTCTGCTCTAGCTTTTCCTATTGTAAATGGACACAATACCCTAAACAGTATAAACTACCATTTGTTAGATTTTTGGCAGAACTACTGTTTCCTCGCTGTTGTTTTCTTCCAAAGCAAAAATTGCTTACGAACTGATACCATCATACACGATTAGAGGGCTGGAGCCCCTCTGCTGTGAGGACAGGCTGAGGGAGCTGGGGCTGTTCAGCCTGGAGAAGAGAAGGCTCCGGGGAGACCTTGGAGCAGCCTTCCAGGATCTGAAGGGAGCTCCAGGAGAGCTGGAGAGGGACTCTTGGTCAGGGAGGGGAGGGACAGGACAAGGGGGAAGGGTTTTAAACTGAAAGAGGGGAGATTTAGATTGGATATTAGGAAAAAATTCTTTCCTGTGAGGGTGGTGAGGCACTGGAAGAGGTTGCCCAGAGAAGCTGTGGCTGCCCCATCCCTGGAGGGGTTCAAGGCCAGGCTGGATGGGGCTTGGAGCAACCTGGTGTGGTGGGAGGTGTCCCTGCCCAGGGCAGGGGGGTTGGAACACAATGATCTTCAAGGTCCTTTCCAACCCAAACCATTCTATGATTCTATGATTTCCTTATAACCCACCTATCCCTCCTAATGCCTCTCAGAAAACCTCTCATCAGAAAGTGGCAGCGTGCTTTCATTTTACAGGTAAACTGTTAAAATGGATGTGACATGAAAAACATTAGTTGTACATCACCAAAAATACGCCCAGCCTCTTCTCAGGAGAAGTCATATTGTTGTTACTCAATTAGTTTCTCAGTTTTACATATTCTTTGGGAAAATACTGCTACGGCAAAGAGGCCCTTCTCGCCTCCTGGACCAATTCTTCTCAGCTGGGGCAGGAAGGGCACTACTCACTCTGCACGTCTTGGAAAGCTTTGAGATATTCTACGGTGAGGAGCGGCTGAGGCAGTTCACGGATGAAGAGTTTTAAAAGACTCGCTGCGTCGTGCTGCTTCACGTTTTCCCAGTTGAAAGTCCCTTCGTAAAATTTTGCTTCCAGTTCCTGGCAAAGACCCTGAAAGGCAGGAGAAAGAGAGAGCCCCGGTAACGCTCGGCCGCTGGAAGTCAGGCGTCCTACACACAGAGCACTGCTCTCCGTGCTTTGAAAGAGGGTGGGGGGAAAAGGGACATCTGAAACGTCACTCAACTCCAAAATGCTGCTGCTGTTTTGCTACAACACCAGAAACTGGGGATCAGAAGCACCACAAGGAAATGCATGGTAATAGGCAGCAGATGGCCAAGGAAGAAAACCCATGGATCTGCTCCAGGAGTACAGGGAATATACTATAAGAACCAGGTATTATACTCATTCATGTAAGGGTTATGACTTTTACTCCCCCAAAATATGAAGAAGTGGCTGATATACAAAGCAATTCTCAAACTGCTACCAAAGGGTGCTGGTGTAATTCCTGCATGGCCACTTCCATAAATAAATACGGCGATTCCGCATGCTGCCCCACGGCTTCCTACCAAAACATGCACTCATCCAGTTCCAACCCTGGCAGGGACACCTCCCACCACACCAGGTTGTTCCAAGCCCCATCCAGCCTGGCCTTAGAGGGCAATGGACTTAAGTTGGAGAAGAGTAGATTTAAGTTGAATATTAGAGAAAATTTCTTTCCTCTGAGGGTGGTGGAACATGGGACCAGGTTGCCCAGGGAGGTGGTTGAGGCCCCTTCCCTGGAGATACTCAAGGTGAAGCTGGATGATGCCCTGGGCAACCTGGGCTAGTTGGGGGTGTCCCTGTGACATCGGGGAGGTGGGACTAGATGGCCTTTGGAGGTCCCTTCCGGCCTGGAGGATTCTATGATTCTATGGGGCAGCCACAGCTTCTCTGGGCAACCCTGGCCAGGGTCTCACCACCCTCACAACAAAGAATTTCTTAAGATCTCATCTAAATCTTCCCTCTTTCAGTTTAAAACCATTCCCCCTCACCCTATCACGCCCCTCCCTGATCAAGAGCTCCAACCCTCATCTCTCTTGGAACATCTTTAGGGACTGGAAGGGCCTCAAAGGTCTCCCCGGAGCCTTCTCTTCTCCAGGCTGAACAGCCCCAACTCTCTCAGCCTGTTCTCATAGAACAGGGGCTCCAGCCCTCTGAGCATCTTCATGGTCCTCCTCCCGGACCTGTTCCAACATCTTTCTTATGCTGGGGACTCCAGAGCTGGACACAGGACTCCAGGTGGGGTCTCACCAGAGCAAAGTAGAGGGGGAGAATGATTTCCCTCAATGCTTCTGTTGATGCAGTGCAGGCCATGTTTGGCTTTCTGGGAATTTGCTGCAAAGATGGAGACCTTCTTGTCTCCTGTTGAACGTCAGTCCCAGGCTTGCACCCACCTCATTCATTTCCCAGCCTGGCAGAGTGGGAAGTGCTCGCAATATAGGACCAGTGGCCCTGAGGCACCTCTCACAAGTCCCTCCCTTCTTCTTGCCTGAGCTTCCAGACAGAAAAGGCCAGAGACACCAACTTGTTTTGTAAAGTACATGAGATGAAGTGAGGGGAAGTGCTAGGGAAAAATATGGCCTTCATTATTTATCTGGACAAAAAGGGCACATTGGATAGAGGATACTAGATAAATTTTTAACATACTGTTCTAATTAAATTTAACTCTGTCCAAATGGGAAATGGATCTGTTTGCCAAGAAAACGTGGCCACTTAGGTTGAGTTGGACGTTCTCAATGGACTCCCAGAGAGATCTTCCATCTCCACCGATCACACAGGGGGTTCAAAGGTGCAAAGATCCTAACTCGAATGTCTAGAGTCACGTGGGTGTTGATTTCCTGCTCATCTACAAAAGCAAGCTCTGGAAATAAAGATGAAAATTCTTCCCCTGGGTCTCATCAGCTCCTCCATCCACATTCTTACCAAGCCCCTGTGGCAAGGGCAGCATTAAACAGCTCGGTAAAATGAGTTATTCTGAGAGGCAAGAACAGAAATGTCCATTATGTGTCCTGATGCACCAGTGCTTAGATTTTGAAGTAAATGTATTTAACTATGAGGTGCATGCAATGCAATTTTTTTTAATAACAACTCTTAAATCTATAGAATAAGATAAAAAAATTATTTCTCTTGAGATTATCCACGTCTTTCTATAAAATTACATAATATGGAAAATATTTTCTTTTTCTGTAGGAGAAAAAACTTTCAGAAAATTAAGAGAAACCACCAGTTCTGTGGTATGTGAAATTCTTTGGTCTTCTGTAAATTTTGCCATTTGAGTATGTAAAGGAACTTCACATCTTTGCCTGCAAAGCAATTGCTTCATCCAAAGAAGCAGCAAACAAAGAGGTAAAAAATGACTGGAAGTGAAACAGTGAATGGTCCCCTGCCTGGGAAATCATGAGAAACTGAGAAAAACAAGGAATAAACAAATAAACAAAAATCACTCCAAAATGATTCCAGTACGCAGAACTGATGAAAAGGGGAAAATAAAGGATGGAGGAAGATGGTAAAAAAAAAAAAAAAAAAAATTAAGAAAAACATCTTAGTTCCTGGTAAATAAAGAAAGCCCATTTCCATAACAGTCCCCTTTTTCAGTTGTTTCTAATGAAGCAGCTGCTGGACCGGCTTCTACACGCCAGCGGCTGGCAGAGGGCTTCAGGCAGCTGAAGCCACTTAAACGGTCCTTTCTGTTTAGAATTTGAGGCAGGTTCGGACCATCTTTTTAACGCACGGACTCTTGGCGTGAATCACCCAGCGTGCTCAGTTTCCTGCGCTACTGGCTGATACTGGGGAAGAGCCTGCCTGTAACTGGCACTCACTCCTCCAGGCGTCGGTGCGTAGGGACCTGCCTAACGAGGAGGCGCTTTAGTGAGCCGAGCTTCATAAAAATCTTCGTAAAAATCAAGGTGAGAGGTTCTCCAGCCCACGCCCTGTAACGTGGGTCAGGTCTGGCTACTAAAAAAGGCTCAGGATGCCCGAGAAAAGCTTCCTCCCCGGGTAGAAAGGCTGCGTGTGAGCTGCTCAGATGATTAAGCTCGTTCAGGGGAAAAGCAAAAGGCTGGAAAGCTCATGCCAAGAATTAATGAGATTTTGGCACGACTGAACGTGAAGCATAGCCTTGCCTCTCCTTCGAACTCAAACTCCAGCCTTCTCCCCAAAAGTACCCATCGGCTTGCTGGCCTGTAAATCTCAGCCTTCTTTGTATAGAGATTTTGCATTCCGTTTGGGAGAATTTTCACAGCAACCTGGGATTAAAATGTATTCCCCCAACAAAATAAACTACATAAAGTGGAGGCAGGATGCTGGGGATGTGGAGAATCTGTGCAAGGGCTTACCTTTACTCTCGTGGCAACTCCTGGTATCCTGAGAAGACCTTCTGTTTCCAGAGTCGCCTCTTCTATCTGGGCAATCAGCTGTCGAACACAAAGCAAACTGCATGAATGAAGATGCCAATTAATAATTAGTGGAAGATAGCTGTGATATACTGGAGCCATTATGTGCATATGTATGTGTGTGTGTGTGTATACATGCATCTGGGCTTGCATGTATGTAGCAAGTAGACACACACAGTTTACAAATGCATTACAGTCATAGGGGAAAAAAAATAAAATAACATGGCTCCTAGCCCGTTTTAAGGGCATAATTAAAGAAGAGTTTGTCTATTTTATTAAAAAAGAAAACTGTAATTTTTTTCGACCTCCTTCAGAGACTGAAGCAGTTTTTTCTTCCAAAATTGCTGCCTTCAAAAGTAAATACATCCCAATTATCACCCTTGTTAAAGTGCCTCCGGCTCAAAACAACTAAAGGTAACACTAGAGAGACACCGCTAACTTTCTCACAAGTGCTCTACAACTTTACCAGAGAAAACCTAATTGCTTTTAGGCCTTCAGGGAGCTTGAATATGGAAAATCCTGGCATTCTCCTAACGAACTCTGCAGTTGGCAATCCTACGGGCACCTTAGATAAATCAGTAGAAATTCTCCAAAAGTACTTAAAACGCCTATAGAAACAGAAATGCTGCTTCTCTAAAAGACATGCCTGCAAGTATTCCCTGAAGTACGGATCGAAGAGTATTGAAAAGGATCCTGCAGACATCAGAAGGTGACAACATAATTTTTAGCACCCAGGGTTCTCCCGGTGTTGAACTGGGGCAGAGCCTCTGTCACACACCGTCCCCAACCAGCCCTTGGGTAAGAAAAACGATGCAACGCAGCCGGGTTTTCTCCAGTTACAGGAATTCCAGGGGGTTTATCTACCACAGCACTGATGGAACTGATAAACGCCAGGAAGAAAAGATCAGACAGAAAAAGCCACGGAGTTCGAAAGCAGCAGCAAAGCTGTCACCCTGCTAGATTTTGGAACTCAATCAAGATCATCAAGGTTGCAACTCGATGATCTTTAAAGGTCTTTTCCAATTCTAATCATTCTATGAATCTATGATTTTCCCTGATATTAACCCCCCAGATTTTCCAATAAAAAAACACCTCATTATTTTAAACGTTAATTCCTCAATGAAGTAAAAAACAGGTGTATTTTTTATTAAAAGATTTTTTTTTTAATTAAGGAGCCTTCCCATTAGCTTAGTTTGTTTCATTTTAGTGATAACCAAGGCACACTCAAAAAGCAGCAGGCACAAAAATGTTCTTTCTTGCACTTCACAGAAATCCCCTATTCTTGGAAAGCACACGCTGTACAGAACAGGCAGAAGAAACAGGGAAAACTGTTTATTTTCATATTCTTATTTCAAGAAAAACTGTGCTCCAAATGAGGGCCGCACCTCGCAAAATAAAACATGTCTATAAGCTAGAAATGTTTATGTAGAATTTTCTTCCTAAGGAACGATGCTGGGAGGACAGCACGGGGATCAAGCACTTTCTGTCACTTGATGGCTTTTTCTCTACAGAGCATCCTTCTCAGAAACGTATTTTTATGGCCCTGAGGAAGTGATTGCTGGTTCAAACGACACAGCAGCACTTTTGAGAGAGTGATGCAAAACTACTTTGAGTTTTCCATTTCTTGAAAAATAACATCCAGGTCCCCAAACCTACTGAAACAGTGATGACACAGCGCTGAGCTTCTGTCAGTGGTTGGACAGGTCCATAGAATCCTAGAATGGTTAGAGTTGGAAGGGACCTTGAATATCATCCAGTTCCATCCCCCCTGCCCTGGGCAGGGACACCTCCCACCACACCAGGTTGCTCCAAGCCCCACCCAGCCTGGCCTTGAACCCCTCCAGGGATGGGGCAGCCACAGCTTCTTGGGGCAACCTCTTCCAGTGCCTCACCACCCTCACAGCAAAGAAATTCTTCATAAGATCTCATCTAAATCTCCCCTCTTCCAATTTAACAGAAGTTACACCACCTTTATGAAACGGAATTTGGCTCCAGTGGGTTCCTACACTGACTGGTAGTTTTCGCAGGCTCATTAGTAAACTTGCCTAAATCAAGGAGACCAAGTTTCAAGAAAAACTGAACTTCACTCCTTTAACTCAAAATACGTCTAATACAAAGCAAAGCATCCCATACCCACTCACTCATCTAGAGAATAAAGCTGCAAACAAGACTGACAATAACTTTGATTGATTACAGTAAAACTGTGCTATGGAAAGCAAACGAATCCAGGACAAAACGTTCTATGTTTGATATTTGCAGGTATGTAACAAGTTGGCTTGCTCGTGGCTATTTACCTTCTGAAAAATCAGCGGGATCTTGGTTCCTGGCACCTTCTTCTGATCCTGTTCCAGTAAAACTGACAGTGGGACACCAAACAAGCCAGAGTCTGAAGAACACAGCAAAAGGAAGGGAGATATTATCCACATCTGTTCCAGTACATGTGATGATGGCATAAAACCACATTTTGGAAGCAGTAAGTTCATTCAATACATTCAGAGCTACTGACCTTCTGTTCAACGTGTCTGCACGTCTTCATCAATTAAGTTGTCAAACAAAACATTCTGGCTAAAACAATTCATTCATTTCTTCCTTAAAGCTGCCCAGCAGAAAAAGACCTGGGGGTGTTGGTAGCCAGCTGGCTGAACNTCAGATTAGATTTTAGGAAGAATGACTTGACTGAGAGGGTGGTCGGGCACTGGAAGGACCTGCCCAGGGAGGTGGTGGAGTCCCCATCCCTGGAGGTATTTCAGAAGGTGTAGATGTGGCACTTCATGCTCTGGTGGCCAAGAGTGTAGGGAGTGGCTTGTGTATGGTTGTTTGTGTACGGTTGGACTTGGTGATGTCAGAGGTCTCTTCCAACCATAACAATTCTGTGATACTGTGATTCTTTCCACCATGAACCAGAAGTCTTTCTGTTCAGACTTCAAATTACCAATGCATAGTCTGCAGTACAGTCTCTGGAGACATTCAAAACCCGCCTGGACACATTCCGGTGGGACCTGCTCTGGGTGACCCTGCTCTGGCAGGGGGTTGGACTGGATGATCTCCAGAGGTCCCTTCCAACCCCTGGCATTCTGGGAGGCAAACTGCATAAATGAACCACCGGCGTTTGCAGAGTAGCTGTGATGATGCCCCGTGCAATGCAGAGCTCCATCACTCAACGCAAGTTATCATTGTCAAGATGAAAGTGGCACAAGTAAAACTTCCAGAAATTTGGCTACTAAAATAAGAGAGATGTAATTATCACACAGAGTCAATCTGAACACTTCTCCCTGTCAGGGGTTTGAAAGACTTTTTCCAACCTCTGTTGAAACCTTCTGCATTATACAACACTGACAGAAAGATCACCATCTTGCTAAACATCTTTTTCTATTTTTTTTTATTTTCTTTTAAATAGAAGGTAAAAAAACAGTTAAGTCTTGCTTGTAAAATAACCTTTACAATAATACTAAGACAATGCAAACTGGGGAGGAACAATGCCAGGCACCAATATAGGTTAGGGGTGGACCTGCTGGAAAGCACTTCTAAGGAGAAGGATCTGAGGTTCCTGGTAGATAATAAACTCTCCATGAGCCAGCAATGTGCCCTGGTGGCCAAGAGGCCAAGGGAATCCTGGGCTGCAGAGGGAAGAGTGTGGCCAGGAGGTGGAGGGAGGTCATTCTCCCCCTCTGCTCTGCACTGGGGAGGCCACAACTGGAATCTTGCATCCAGTGCTGGGCTCCCCAGTTCAAGAGAGACAGGGAACCACTGGAGAGTTCAGCGTAGGGCAACAAGGAGAATGGAGGGGATGGAGCATCTCCCTGAGGAGGAAAGGCTGAGAGAGCTGGGACTTTTGAGCCTGGAGAAGGCTGAGGGGGAGACCTTCCTCATGCTCCCAAGGAGCTGAAGGGTGGGTTGCAGGAGGATGGAGCTGGACTCTTCTCAGTGGTTCCCAGTGACAGGGCGAGGGGCAATGGGCACAAGCTGGAACATGGGAAGTTCCGTTCAAAGATCAGGAGAAACTTCTTTGTGGTGAGGGTGTCAGAGCCCTGGCAGAGGCTGCCCAGGGAGGGTGTGGAGCCCCCTTCTCTGGAGACCTTCAAGCCCCTCCTGGATGGAGTCCTGAGTGATGCGCTCTGGGTAATTTTAGCAAGGGGGTTGGACTGGATGATCCCTAGAGGTCCCTTCCAACTCTGACAATTCCATGAAATTGCATGAAGTTATAAAAGAAATAGAATCTAGTCTCCATTAATTTAGCCTAGATGCAAAACTAACCTTAGTCTTCAAGCAAACAGGACTCCTATGCGTTTCTGGCCCAGCTGATTAGAAGTGAATGGCAATTAAAAGAGAGCTATATTAAGTAACGACTAACCCGAAGGTGGCTGACACAGAACTTCTCCATCTGATGTGTTGGTAACTGCTCTATGTGCAATTTTTCTGAAGCAGCACCTAACACTACGTGTAGCTAAAACCCCTTGCGTGACATGAGGCCATGACGATATTGAGCAGAGAACACCCCTGATTACTAAAAAGATGTCAGCCCCCAAGGGAATCTCAAAGAGGGGATGTGTGTCAAGGAAACGGCAGTTCCAGTGCCAACCCGGGGAGTTCCTGTATCTCTGTCAGCAAAAAAAGTCTACCTATAAAATATGTACCCATCAAACTTGTACATACAGCCAACATCCACAGCCCATAGCTTTATCACCTGTACAATTTTGTCAATAGTAAAAGTTCCTGCTGAGATGAAGTTGGAGAAACAAACTGTAGGAGGTCAAGAGAAAGGCAGAGCTGGGCACAGCATACCCCAGAATGGTGTTTTCCTCGTCGTTACATACTCAAGCACACTGGGGAAGAGCCAATGGATCTACCACTGAGTGATAATTAATTGGCCAACCACCACTTTGGAGTGAAGAGCTGAGGCTGAGGCAGGGCAAGAAGGGGCTGAAGGCATCGCACTGCGAAAGCTGCGTTATTGGGCAGAAAGGGTGAAATGTCACATTTCCAAGAGCCTCGCCCATCTTTTTCTAAATTTTAAGAGTTCCTAACCGATTCAAAGTTGCTCACGAATGCCTGTCTTTCAGATAATGATGCTGTGCCTGCGTGGAATTCCATTAACAATTTGCTGAGAAGAATTAATGAAAACTAAGACCCAAAAATAGAAGAAAGTGTTCTGTCTCTGTTCATTAATGAAAGCACAAGCACTTCTGCAAGAAGAAAATGCGCTGGAGGGGTCAGGGTCTTGTAGATGTTTCTGCACATGCCTTTTCCATTTAAAAAGTTATTTTCTACAACTGTAAAGCGCAGAATGTACTCTGGAGAATCTCTTGTATATCTCTCAGCCCTCTCTGTTGCTTTCAATTATTTAAAGTGAGCTGTCAGGTTCATTGAACCTTGACAACAGGGTTTTGGCCAAAGCAGGTTTGTGATTAACCGGCAACACATCTCAAGCTCTTGTAAAGCCTTCAGAAGAACCCAGAGCACAGAGAAAACAGCTTCTTGCACCTTGCCATCGGCTTTCACGTGTCCTGGGGGCCCAAGAAAAGCCCTGCGGTGACACGTGTGCTCCAAGGGTTTGCAGAGCAAAACGACCCATCGCAGCTTCCTCGACATCCTCAGCAGCAGCCCAGGTGTCCCACTCAACTTGATGCCATTCAGCAGAAAAACTAAATTCTGGCCTGAGAAAATCCTGGATGGGCAAGGTCTGTGTGACAGAGGAAAGCCCGTGCCACACAAAAGAGGACAGCAGGTATAATTAAAGGGAAGGTGTATAATTAACTGCTGCTCAGGACCTATGTTACTATTTACGTATCATAGAATCATAGAATGGTTAGAGTTGGAAGGGACCTTGAAGATCATCGTGTTTCCAACCCCCCTGCCCTGGGCAGGGACACCCCCCACCACACCAGGTTGCTCCAAGCCCCATCCAGCCTGGCCTTGAACCCCTCCAGGGATGGGGCAGCCACAGCTTCTCTGGGCAACCTCTTCCAGGGTCTCACCACCCTCACAGCAAAGAACTTCTTCCTAATATCTCATCTAAACCTCCCCTCTTTCAGTTTAAAACCATTACCTCTTGTCCTGTCACTACTCTTCCTGACCAAGAGTCCCTCTCCAGCTCTCCTGGAGCTCCCTTCAGATCCTGGAAGGCTGCTCTAAGGTCTCCCCACAGCCTTCTCTTCTCCAGGCTGAACAGCCCCAGCTCCCTCAGCCTGTCTTCATAGGAGAGGTTCTCCAGCCCTCTCATCATCTTGGTGGCCCTCCTCTGGACCCGTTCCACCAGGTCCATGTCCTTTCTCTGTTGAGGGCTCCAGAGCTGGACACAGGACTCCAGGTGGGGTCTCACGAGCGCAGAGTAGAGGGGGAGAGAGAATATCTAGACACATTTCCTGCTGGAAAATCATAAAGACCTGGATGCATTTGTACGCTGGAGTAAACCCATTTGGTTCAGAATATGAAACACCGACTCACCTTTGGTTTTTATTTTCACAGCTTTTTGCTGCTTGAATTCCGTCCCAAGGATGTCATAGAGAGCAGTTAATTCAATCAGTGCTAAAGAATAGACTTTCTTCATGTCCTGAGGGGCCAGGTCACCAATCTTCGTGGTACCCGTTTTGTCCTTCGGCAGCCTGAAATTCTAAAAGCGGAGATTTGCAGCAGAGGCAATAACCCAAGGCATAACAAATTACTTCGCTCAGAGGCTGTGCGTCCTTCAGGGCACAGCTTTTCATCACAAAGCCTGCTGCTAATGACTAAACCATGGGAGAATCCCCCAGACAGGTTAAAAAGCAGATGATCTTAAAATCATCAGAGGATTTACCTTCCTAGTGACTTCTGGGGGTCACCGAATTCATCCACCTGCCCAAAGCAAGGCTAAAGTCAAAGTTTGATTGAGTTGTTGGCTGCATTGTCCAACTGCATTTTGAAAACTCCCAATATCCTCTGTGGGCACCCACTCCAGAGCTTCACACTCTCATGGGGACTTTTTTTACTTTACAAAACAAAGTTTTGGACACCGGGATGCCCATGAGCCAGCAAAGTGCCCTGGTGGCCAAGAAGGCCAATGGCATCCTAGAAGGCAGCTGGAAGCGCGTGGCCAGCAGGTCCAGGGAGGTCATCCTGCCCCTCTGCTCTGCCCTGGGGAGGTCCCATCTGGAGCACTGGGACCAGTTCTGGGCTCCCCAGTACAAGAAGAACAGGGAAGTGCTGGAGAGGGGACAGCAGAGGACCACAAAGATGATGAGGTTCCTGGAGCATCTCTCTTAGCAGGAAAGNGGGTGGCAGAGCCCTGGCAGAGGCTGCCAGAGAGGTGGTGGAGTCTCCATCTCTAGAGACATTCAAATCCTGCCTGGACCTGTTCCCGTGGGATCTCTTCTGGTTGGACCTGCTCTGGCAGGACGTTGGTCTAGATGATCTCCAGAGGGCCTTTCCAAACCCATATCATTCTGTGCTTCTGTGAAAATAGGATTTCCCTGTAGTCCCTTGCGTCCATCATCTTGTGTCCTTTCACTGTGCATCCCTAAGAATAGTCTGGCTTTGTCCCGCTTGTAACCACCTCCCACCTCCCCACCCCACCACCCACCGCATCCTTTTGCAATTTCTAGTGGTGGACATGGCTGCCCATGAACAATCCTACACACGCTTATGCACACAAAATAACGTGGTTGGCTGCCATATTGCAATAATAAAAGGCTTCCCTTTTAAGGGAAGGGGGAACCCTATTTATGACTCAGTTCTACTACGCCAAATGCTCAGAAGCTGCAGTCAGAGACCAGTTTAAGGAATTGAGCTGAGATGGAGAGGAACTACCCAACTCACAGAGGTTTTTATCTCTTCCTCTCTCCCCAGCAGGCTCCTGGGTAAGCCTCTTGCCTGTGCCTGACATTAGCACTGAGCCTCACCCAAAGAAGGATGGTTGACCAGACTTGGAAAGATATATCACAGAATCATAGAATGGTTTGGGTTGGAAGGGATCTTCATGATCATCCAGTTCCAACCCCCCTGCCCTGGGCAGGGACACCTCCCACCACACCAGGTTGCTCCAAGCCCCATCCAGCCTGGCCTTGAACCCCTCCAGGGATGGGGCAGCCACAACTTAACATCTAACATTCTCCAGAATGATCTTCTCACCTTGTAGAAACCCAGTGCCAGCCCAGATGAATTGGGAGATTATATTTAAAAGGGCATAAAGCAAAACATAAGCAGAATTTACAAACTGCAGATAATTATTCAGTTTCTTGCCTCGAGGTTTCATTGACTTGCACAACCATCTGTATTTAAAAACAACCGCCGATGAGGAAGGTGAGACAGAAATTGCAGATTTAAAGAGGTGACTCATGTCTTTTCCTATCGTTTCACCACTCCCTTCCCCACTGAAGGAGAAACCCCATCTCCATGTCTTTGAGCAATCCCCCGTGAGCCTACCTGGCAGTTTAGCTGCAGTATGTGCCACGCACCTGTATCTGCACATCTCAACAGAAGTCCGTTAGAGCACAGCTATCCCTTCCTTCTCACAGGATGTGTTAGAGAAACACAACTCAAAACATTTCCAAACCCATTTCTCACTATCCATTAGTGGCTGCTTTATAATGTTTAAACTAGGATACAGGGGGTGATTACTGCTTGAAGAACCGCATGTGTCCTTATCTAAATTAAGTGTTTGAAGAACTGTGAAACATTATTGCTTCAGGCACTGTGTTTACTCAGACATGTTTGCATACACTGGCAGGAATAAAACCAGTAAGTTTTCCACACCAGTCATTAGAGAGATCATATGTAACTGCATGTTTGTGAACTGTGAGGAAGAGAGATCCTCATAGATATGATTGAGGATCAACAACCAAAATGCCTTGGAGAATCATCTCTTTCATTTATAGAATCATAGAATGGTTAGAGTTGGAAGGGACCCTGAAGATCATCATGTTCCAACCCCCCTGCCCTGGGCAGGGACACCTCCCACCACACCAGGTTGCTCCAAGCCCCATCCAGCCTGGCCTTGAACCCCTCCAGGGATGGGGCAGCCACAGCTTC
>VZRU01016456.1:9547-30321 GCA_013398155.1 Pedionomus torquatus | reverse complement strand
GGGGGAGTCTCCATCTCTGGAGATGTTCAAACCCCACCTGGACACGTTCCTGTGGGACCTGCTCCGAGTGACGGAGGGGATGATCTCCAGAGGTCCCTTCCACCCCCTCAGCATTCTGTGGTTCTGTGACTGTCTGAAAGTACAGGCACTGCTGTACGTACAAGTGCGCTCCACCTTCAACGCTATAAAGGCTCCTCTGACTGGCAAGGGGATGCCACCAGAGCTCCAGGGACCACTGGGAGGCAGCTCAAGAAAAGAAGCGCCTTGGAGAAACCCATTTTTTCCCCTGTTTGGGCCCAGTCGTTCTTATAAGGTCTATCTAAGGACTGCAGTCCCTGGCTGCCAGCCTGAAAGCAGAGTTCAGTGCTCCTCTGCCCACAATTTACACACGGCAGGTCTCGCGTGAGCAATCACTCATTAAAAACCGAGGTTAAGGCCAGTGCACACGGGCTGCCCCCAACAGCAGCCGCTCTCCAACCAGACGCAGCCACAATTTTACCTCCAAAACAAAGGAGCACAAAGCAGACGCTTTGGGATCAGGCCCTTTTGTCCCTGACAAGCTGAACTATTGCCCCGAGACGGCTGCCGACAGGTTGCAGCAAACTCAGAGCAAGGCGGGTGAGAGTGGAGGGGGCAGAGCGGGCAGAGGGCTGGCTTACGGGTCGTCCATGAAGTCGTAGATCTCCCTCATGGCCACACCTCCCACGTTGACAAAAAAGACGAGCCGTAACAGGACCAGGTAGTGTTCTGGTGGCATCCAGAGGACAAACTTCAAGTAAAACGTGTTCAGCTCTGCCAATAAAAACTGCGGAAAACAAAAAAAAAGACATTTAAATTACATTCAGAAGACTTCTCGGAACAAAGCCCGCAATCTCCCTCTCTCCCTGCATGACCCCCCTTGTTTCTCCAACACCCCAAGGGCCCACTCGGTGCCACTGGGCGCACCAGCATCAGTTGCAATAACCACCAGGAACCGCTGGCTTTTCTAAGATTTTCTGTGTGTTGGAAAAAGTATTAAATAAACACATTGGAAACGTGGAGGAGCACTGCCTCTCGTTCTGAAGGGGCTCCTCAGGAGTTTGAAGCACCCGCAGAACTGCTGATAACTGACCCTAAAACACAACAACTCGCCCTTTCACTTTGATTTAAAAGTCTGGGGGACCCCCAAAATCAGAAGAGGCGCAAGCAGCACCTCCCGGGGAGGGGGTGAGTTGGTTGGTTGGTTTATTTACAGAGTTGTGCAAGCATCCTGGAGCCAGCTGAGGAGAGCTGGGTACACATCTCTAGCACAGCGTTCTTGGGTGAGCTGCCCTGGCAACGGGAGACAGAGAGCATGACGGCACAAGCCTCTCAGCCCCAAAGAAATGGTAACAAGGGGCATTAAGCATCCTTTAATGCAGAAGAGCCAGCCAATACCTGGAGGTGCTTCGGAACTCTCAGCTGAAGCTGGGCTTTGCCAGAAGAGCCACTATTTATACCAAAGACTGGGACAAATTCAATGGAGTCTCTGAGCTGCAAAATCTGCTCCAATGCTACCACCCAGATCCTGCAGGAGGCCAGGAGTACGCACACAGCAGCCGCTCAGAGAAGCACACCTGACATTTGTGCAGATACATTTCCCCAGGCCCCTTTCTCCCATGAATTATGGGAGCTCCAAGCAAGTGCTGCTCGTGCTGCGGGAGCCGGCAGGAGTTGTACGTAGCAGAAACGAGGCGACGTGAACTTGTGTTCCCCTGGCTGAGTCTGCAAAGTGCCGGCACCGGCTGCTGCCACCGCTCGTGTCCTCAGGCAGCACGGTGCTCCTGAGGGACACCGCGCTCTCCGACCCCACAGCAGCATGAAATGCAGTGTTATTGTGAGAGGGGCCGGCTGCCAACCCGGCTAACGCGTCCCTCTCAGCAAAGCGTAACGGGGAACTTCCCCACGGACCCCAAAATAAACACCAGCAGATTCCACGTTCCACATATTTCAAAATTCTTAAAGGTAGGCTGGTCTGGCAGCCCTTTAAAAACAGAGTTACGTCCTGTACCGCAGCAGTTACACAGAACTGGTTAATGCCCGGTGTCTCTGGAATCACTAAGCATCACGAGGGTTTTTCCAATCAAACTTCACAGTTGCTGAACTGCAGTAAATTTGAGTCGGCTCAGCCAGAGCCAAGCGATGTCCCGTGGAGAGCACAAAGGCCAAAGTCCGCCCCTAGGCTGGCAACAGGCAGGAAAAAAAACCCCACTGAGATTGCTGAGTTTATCCTCCCCATCAGCATCACGCATGTGGTACCCGGGACTGTGCGATGGAGGGTGTGGGTTCAAGGCTCTGCTCTCCCGTGAGACAGCCCCAGCCGCTCCACGGGGCGGGCAGAGCCACAGGTCGCTGTGGCTGCGGGAGAAGCCAACTTTCCCTTTTCTCTACGCAGGGGAGCTGCTTTGCCTGAACCAGTCAGGCTGGATGCTGTTAGCACCATCACACGTGTTCAGTGAAACGTGAGGAAAAAAAAAAAACCTAGGAGAACTGAACAGTTTAAGCCTGTTAAATATAAATAAAAATATTATCTGAGGCAAAACTGTGCTTGAGGAGCCACCGCTGCCCAGAACTCACCCACAGAAGCCCGAGGCTCCGGTTACGGGTGTGATGTGATGAGTGTCTGCTCCAGAAACAAGCCCCTTCCACCCAATGCCAACGCTTCTGGGAGCAGCAGCTCCTTGCTGAATGATGTGTAGAGGGCAGTCTATGTTGCTGGCACTGCCAATCGATGTTGTTCAGCAAGAGGGAACAAGTACTTGTGCAACGAACGTGTGAACTGCGCCAGAGACATGGACACGGGCCCCTTCCTGCAGGATTTAGAAGGGATCCCCTCCAGCCCCAACGACAGAAACACCCCATCAGTTTCAGCCCACCTTGCTGACCCTCGGTCCAGCTGCTTGGGCAGTACAAAACCTCACAACCACAGGGAAGAGGAAAGGCAGAGAAGTTCCCTTACCACAAAGATGATGCCGCAGACTGCCAGCCATCTGCGCAGGCTGGACGCCGGCTTCCACTCAAACTTGACCCAGCTGTAGGGGGTGAACTGGAAGACAATTCTCTTCATTTTACCTCTGGGAAAAAAGCAGAGCATCCTTGTAATATTAAGAAACAACATAGAAGAGAGATCTACCAAGACTTCCCTTTGAGACTCCAACTTACCTATGCAAAATGCCCCCATTTACTGCATTAAAGCTACTCCTTAACGAGATGATCGTGCTGAGCTAGAGGGAAGCCTGTCACCTGGCCTATCCCAGGCTACAGCCGCCGCAGCAAGCGGCTCCCCAGGCTGCTTCACTCAGCACAGACCCACTTCGGAGAGGGATCGTCCGTCACTGGCACAGGGCTCTGGGGGACTTATTACATTTCCAGTTTCAGTGTCCCAGCTCCCCTGAAGCTCTGATTACTGGGCAGCGCGTTATTTGCCCAGGGACCAAACAGATCCTTGCTGCGAATGAAAGAGCAGATCCCAGCGTGGGCTCCTGCTCTGCTTTACCAATTCCATCAGAAACGCTGGCTTCCCGAGGATGCCCTCCTCCCCAGACACCAGGCGACGCTCTGGGTACGTCTTCAACAATTTCATTGGCAAGTTAAATAAAACTCTCACAAACAAGCTCCTGCACAGCCTAAGAGACACCTGAGTCACCTCAGCACACCTGAGTTCTGTGATTCACATTAACCCCGACAGAACAACCCTTCAACACCAGCGTATCTTTAACCCGGGCCCAAACTCTGTGCTGTGCAGCTGACCGGGGGTTTTTCCTACCCCGGCTTACTTGTATGTAGGAATGTTCCAAAGCCCTTGCCACTTGTACGTCTTCAAAGAAAGCCAAGACAGAGTCTTCATCCCACAGTAAATTCCCAATCCGTTGCACAGGATCACGTCCATTATCCACTGAAAGGAGAAAAACACAGCAGCTCTGTAAATAGTGAAGGCCCTATGGGTGCACACGCACGGACAGACCCCCCACCACGAGGGCTGGACACCCCCAGAGAAGGGAGGAAGCAAGTTCTGAAGCTTGGGCCACTGAGACTGGAAACACATCCCAAAAAATCTGAGCCTGCTCCTATGGACTGGATTCCAGGGTGCCCAACCACTTTGCAAGCTCTTTAAGCTTCAGGCTGCCTCCGAAAAGAGTGACTTGTCTCCAGGCTGGAGAGGTGAAATTCCAGAAGGGATTCTCCCCACGCCCTGCCTTCTTGCCAGGCGTTAATTCTGGAGATGGAGCTCTTGAGCTGAAAAACCTGGCTGCCCCCAGCATTCAAAGGCACCAAGCACACAGCGTTAATTTCCTAAGAAGTTTTCTTTTTGAAGTCAAAACAGCTTTGCTTGATGTCTTCATACGTGAGGCGTTTACTTTTATAACTACAACTAGGTGGTAAATCACTACAAGCTGGGGAAGGAGTGTGTACTGCAAGAACAAAACCAAGCCCAAATAAGCTGAGAACCCCAGCTGTGTGCCCTGAACGCAGGTAATTGGTTACCAATTTACATTTCATAGCAAAAATATTAAAAAAAATAATCAAGTGTGCCACTGTAAGCTCTAGAGCTTGTTTTCTCCACAGAGAAACTAGATCACAGAAGTCCCTCTGGCGTGGAGAAGCACACACAGGCAGTGTCTTAGGACAGCAACGTCCACAGACTATTGCATGCAGAGGCCATAAAACTCTTCAGTCAGCCCAAACTCTGAGCTTCTAAACGCTTTTCATAAGCCACACAAACTCCAAACACAGTAATATTCACTGCTTTCAGAAAATGAATTTCCACAGAGGGAAGAGCCAGACAGAAATCGCGCTGAGCCTGTCTGGGGTTTTGCTTTAACAGGCAAGAAAAATCCCCATCTGAGACTTGACAGAGAAGGTTTTTACCTTCGCACTTCAGATCTGATGGTTGGCACCACCGCCGGGTACTGGAAAGCGAAGCTGCACATGCTGCCTCCAGTATGAAACGAACCAAAACAGCCACTGACCCACGTGCAGGAGCTTGAGACCCCACAAAATTGTCCAGTGACAAACCTCTTACGAACTCGGGAGGGAGAAGCAGGGCTGAGCCAGAGCGGTCACAGGATGTCACCCGGTGCCCGGCACCCCCGGCCCTTCAGAAGCCACCCCCTCACCAGCCGCACCGCGCTACCTACGTGATCCCACCAACACTCGCTGAAGTTGGGGAGCTGGTGTTCCAGGCTGTACTCCAGGAACTCAAACATCACACTGATGATCATACACATCCACCAGTCTCGAATCATCAACGTCTGCGTAAAGGCAGGAAAAAAAAAACAAACAAAAAAAAAGTCTTTTCCATGATCCACAGCAGCTGCACAACACACCAAAACCCACTGCAGAACTGGGCACCGGCACACCGGGTGAGCAGGCCCAGACAGCACCTAAGGACCTTTACAAACCCGAATAAAAGAGAACTCCATAGTTACCCTGCCCAGATTTACAGTTTTGCAACAAGTGTATGGAAAAATAATCACTTTTTTTTTGCTAATATCAAAATTGGCCCCTTGAGGGATAGGAGATTCCTCCTTCCTCTGGACACACAGGACACTCCAGTTCTCCAGTTACTCCTCCAGTGGGATATCCTGTCCCCAGCACTCAGAAATGGGTCAGGAGACTCACGACAATCTTATCTTTACCATGTGGCAGCCCAGCAGAGGGAGGCACTCACAGGCCTCCAAACTCATCAAGCAGCACCACCGAGGAGGGCAGGTGACACCCTCAGGTGGAAGAACAAAGGCAGGCAACTGGGATCCAGGGGGAATCCAGTGAAGCAGATGGAATTCCTGGGCGCTCCACCACCACAGCATCCCAACACTGGTCAAAAGGGGCTTTTCAGAGCCCACTTACTGTTGACTTTTCACAAGTCACCTGCACCGAGCCTCAGCCCTGGCTGTGCTGGGGCTCCCGAGTCCACTCTGCACCGGCAGCTCCTCGGGGTGGGCGATGGAGAGCGGCACCTTCCTCCTCCCAGCAGGAGGGCCCAGCCGAGCTGCCACCCTACAACATCGGCATCGCCTCTGCCAGCTCTCTGCAGAGGGGAGGAGATGTGTGGTAACGCTCCATCTCCTGTCCTCAAGCAGGTAAGAGCCCGCTTATCCCACCTGCTGCGCCCCCAGCAGCGTGCCAGGGGGCAAGGGGGCAACCCCAAAGGTGCTCCTGCTGATTCTGGGACAGTGAATGGGGCTTGGCCTCGACTGCCTTGGCCAGGAGGTGGAAAACATACGATAGGCGTTACCACAGCGGGGTCTGACAACTCGCCATCGACCCGACTCCACAGCAAACGGGGAGGCCCACCAGGATTTTGGAGGAATGAGGCGCGTTCATTCATGCTATCGCCCTCCTGGTGCTTCAGAATCTTACTCAAAGAAAAACACTAAACCCAAAGAAGAAAAACCCCAAACGCACACTCATCTCTTATGGAGACAATACATTCCACTTCCACAGATCTGTCTCTAAAAAGCTCAATCCAGTCTCTTGGATCCATGTTTCTCCATGCTTCTCCAATCATGGATTGATGAATTTTCAACTGGATGGTCTTTTCCTCATGGACATACATCCATGAGCAACCTGATTCTGGTTCACCCTGACTGGCTCCTGTCACAGAATTATCATGGTTGGAAAGGACCTCTGAGATCAAGGAGACCAACAAAACCCCCTGCAGTCCTGGCCAGCAGAGCACGCCCTGCAGTGCCACATCTACACGTTTCTTCAATACCTCCAGGGATGGTGACTCCACCACCTCCCTGGGCAGGCTGTTCCAGTGCCTGACCACTCTTGCAGTAAAGCAGTTCTTCCTAATATTCAGTCTAAACCTCCCCTGCCGCAACTTCAGACCATTTCCTCTGGTCCTGGACCTCATCTGGGAGAAGAGCCCAGCACCCACTTCTCTACAACCTCCTTTCAGGGAGCTGTAGAGGGNGCAGAGGAGCGACCCCCCCGCAGGGCCGGGTGTGGGCTGAGAAGGTGACACCATCTCCAGCGTTTCTGCAGAAACGGCCTCTAAGAGAAAGGAGGCTCCTTCCAGACCAAGCCAGGTAACGCGAGCGAGCAGCCTGGCACAGGGAACCCTGTCCCGTTGCAGCTCCTCAGAACGTGGCATCCCTCCCCTCAGGTCTTGGTACCGGGCTCTACTGCAGCATTTTTATCACAGTAGGATGTTACTTGTAAAAATAAACACAGAAGGTAACAGAAACGCTATTTTAAGTTTCTCTTGGGCGAAGAAAATCCAAGTTCCTCCAAATTTAATTCTGTATCCTAATAAAGCAAGCCACAGCCAGGCTGACCTGAAGCCCGAGACTCCCCACGCCTGCCACACTCGTCTTCTGGACACAGGGGAAAAAACACGGAGGAAAAAAAAACACTGATAGGAATCCATCTGCACTTTGGGAAAGGAAAAGCAAAACATGGGCTGTAGCTTATTTTTAAAACAGCCTGAGCTTTTCCAGTTTATTGTACGTGATGATCTTGTGGGTGAAAAAAACAAACAAGGTCTGTGGGGCCAAAATAAAGGTAGCTTAAGTTAGGGTTAAAAAAAGATAATATTTAGACCAAAGGCATCACAAAGACAAAAGCTGTGCCTTTAGACAAAGGCACAGCTGGAAGTCCTTCCACTGCTGGTTGATACTGAATGAAAAGTAAGAATTAAACCTCTAAGGTCCTGACTGGGAGCTACTGGGAGAAGGCAGGCCCAGAAGAGCAGTTGGGTATCACCTACACCCGGGTAACAACAGGCTTTCGCTGCCTTCCCCACACCTGGCATCCAAATTGCAGTCAAGCATTTACCTTGCTACAGCAGCAAAGGGGGTTTCATTTTATTGATCCAAGCTGAGAATGAGTTAGAGCGGAGAAGGGAGCCTGTCAGCGCGGTGTTACTTGGGAGAGAAGTGAGAGACCCAATATGATCAGAAGGGAAAAAAAAATAGTGGAAAAAAAAAAAAAAGCAAGTATGTGGTAAACAGCCCAGGTCACAGGAGACTGCCCGGGATAACGGACCACGGGGACCGGCACCGCCGAACCAGCAGCCAGACTTCACCAGCAGACCAGCACGGTAACAGGAGCGTAACAGAACAGCCATTCTTACCTTCAGGTACCAGCCAAAGAAGTGAGCAGGAACAAATCCATCCAGTTTGTCCTATAAAGCGAGCAGAGAGCGTAGGTCACTTTGCACCGCAAACAATAGCCCATTAATGCTGACGCTCCCCACCCCCTACCCGAGAAAAACGCAGCAATAACATCCCAAGTCTCCTATTTGTAGGATCATCGAATGGTTAGAGTTGGAAGGGACCTCAAAGATCATGGAGGATCCCATGGGACACCTCCCACCACACCAGGTTGCTCCAAGCCCCATCCAGCCTGGCCTTGAACCCCTCCAGGGATGGGGCAGCCACAGCTTCTCGGGGCAACCTGGGCCAGGGTCTCACCACCCTCACAGCAAAGAAGTTCTTCCTCAGATCCAATCTAAATCTCCCCTCTTCCAATTTAAAACCCTTCCCCCTTGCCCTGTCCCTCCACTCCCTGACAGAGTCCCTCTCCAGCTCTTTCTCTCTTTGCCATCAAGAAACAATAACCTGACAGTTTCTGGCGTTCAGAAAAGCCCAACTGGGTGGTTTCTCAGCAGCAGGCACCTTCTGGACCTGGTGCCCCCAAGGTGATGGCAAACAGAAGATTCTTTAAGTGTGCAAATAAATCCAGACCCCCAGGGGAAAAGGTTTACATCAATAATCTGAGAAACAAGGCTTGTTCAACAGCTCCTTCTCTCTCCTGTGCAATGGCGTCAGGACACAGAGACCCGTCTCTCTCTGCTCGCCAGGAAAGGCCGCGAGAAGAGAAATAAGGAATGAGCCAGCCGGGACCTGTTCTCTCATCCAGCACTCAGAAGGACTCATGACTGGGCTCTGGAGAGTTCAATGAAGCAACCTATTACCAAAAACCAGATTCATTAGCAAGTAAGACTCCTTGTTTCTTACCCAGATGTTGTGGAACGGATCGGTTTCATTGCCGGGATCATAAATAAGGCAGTTGCCACCGTAGTCTCGCTCTGGCAAAGGAACGCCCAGGTGGGGATCGATGTACTTCATGAACTGCCGGCCGTCCTGCACGGTCTGCGGAGGAACACAAACCCACCCGCCTCTTAGCAAGTGTCAGCACACGGAAAAGCAGGGAGGGAGATCAGAGATCGACACCGCCCCCCCAAATCGCTGGTTTCTCAAAACGTGCTGCAGAACAACTTGTGAAACACATCCAGACCCCGGAGCACCACACAGCGTACTCCTGGCTGCCTTTCTCCAAATGTTAAGGGGAAAAAAAGTGACTACAGAATGAACTTCAGAATCTGGAAAGAGGAAAAATCAGGTGTCTTTTACTCTGTGCCCTCAGCCACCCCTCGACACCCCCTCCCTCCCAGAAGCTCAGCGCTCAGCGTGGCTCCCAATTCACCCTTCCCACCGGCCCTTCTGCTCTCCCTCCTCCAGCAAAGCCAAAGGAGGGACTGGGGAAGGGCTGGTTTCAGGCTGCACGTCCCGAGTCAGTGACCATTGGGTTTCCCAGACAAGGAAAGAGCCTGTAGCCTGGGGACCAGCAGCTGGAGGGAAAGGTGTTGGGTATGGACACCAGCGAGCAGAGCCCCCATCCATCGTGCACAGGGGCTCTGGTGGTGCCAGCCACACCACGCCGCAAAACACCGCTCAAGGAATAAAGGGTCAAGTCAAATAAGATCCCTGCCAGCAGCACGGGCCATGGACTAGAAGCAAACAGCAGGGAAGAAATCAAAGCAATCGTTATAAACAGTGAGGAAAACTCGAACTAACTGGCCAGGAACCCCCCGGCCCGTTTGCTGAACAAACACCCCAGTGACCCCGCTCACTGCCGGGCACAAGGGCTCGCACCAGAGGCAATGAAACACCTAGGAGGGACCGGGCACAGCAGGAGCGGGGCAGGGGCACAAGTTACTGAAATTATAGAATGAACCCTCTAAAGTCACCTTAACCGAAAGGCAGGTTTCAGCTGCGAGTGAGCCTGCGCTTGCTTTTAAGGAAGCTCAGTCACGTGCAGGCTCAGCATAATTTTAACCTCACTTCAACCTGTGCAAAGCAACACGGTGTTTTTAGTGAAGAGCTGAGCAACAGCTCCCGAGTGTCCCGAACACCCCCAGAGGACACGCTGCCCGAGGAAAGCAAAGGAATCCCAGGCTTTCCTGTTAGAGTTCACAACAACGGTGCTATCAATTAAAAATGAAACCCTAGTGGTAAGAGCAGGGCCCTGCCTCGGGGTTCACACAGAACCCCCAGGTGATGCCAGTGGGACAGAAACTCAGGCGGCTGCTCACTTATCCTGCTTATTCCAGCTGCCACCGACAAAGCCCAGGGGGAAAAAAGGCAAGAAAAATAAAAAATGAAAATAAATAAAGCAAGTTTGTGTTCCGAAGAGAGTTTGGCCGAGGCTCCTGGGGAGGCTCCAGGAAAGCCAAGCAGAACAAGAAGTGCTGGAGCCAGAGGAAATCTCTGATTAGCTGGAAAGGGGTCGATCGATATCAAACCCTTGTTTGCAAAGCAAATGCCCTGCCCTGCCAGGAGAGGTGACGGCTCCCAACACCCCCCTCCAGCCCCGCGGCTCCCGGCTCACTTGGCCTCTACGGGCAAAACAGTGGCCTTTTACCAGACGTGCCTCGTCCTTCTCGTCTGAGCTGATCGATTTGAAGCCACCTCAGGAGTACGTGGTGGGACCTGCAGAACCACAGGTTCTCACAAGACAAGACGAGTCTCCACCAAAACCTGGAGCTCTTTCCCGGCGCTCCAGCAGGGCAGACAAGGAGAAATAATACTCTTACAATATCATAACTTTTCCTCAACCTAGAAGACTTGTTAATTAAAAAAAGACTTGTTAAATAAATAGAAGACTCCTTCAATAGCACAATGATTTGGTTTCTCACAAACCAAGAGAATCTCCTGTAGCAAGTGGAATCCCAATTGCCACCACAAAGGATTATTAAGCTGGCCCTTGGGAACCAGAGGTCTCGGTTGCTTACCTGGAAGAGTATGAAGATGAGGAAGAGCTCATAGACGACGCTGACACACAGCCAGAACCTCCAGTAAGCTGCAGAAAGAGATAACCAGGAGGTTAGCAGGCTTCCAGGCACTGCAGAGAGCTACACCTTCCCTCAAGCCGTCTGATTTCTGGGGATCCCCATCCCAACTAACGCGCTCTGCCACCTTCTGCCCACAGGCTGCCACACCAGGCAGGAGGAACCACTGCTTTTGTTTCTGCACGTTCATCTTTTTCTCTGAAGGCCAGAAGCTTTCCTCAAGGGGCAGAAAGCGTTTCAAAATGCCAGCGGTATTTTTACTTTTACTAGGGCTTAAATCCAAGCAGCAGAGGTTCAGCAGGTGCTGGCTGCAGGACCCATGAGATCATCCCAACTCCTCCTAAGAGGAACGTGATGCAAAGCTCAGCTGCTGCAGAGGCCGCAGCCGCTGCTCGCCCTCCCCAGCGTTGTGATTACAGCTCTCCCCACTCTGCAGCATCACCCGGCTCCAAAAGACACACAAATGACAGCATTTGTGCACCCCCAGCTCCATCCTCATCACCTCCGTTCTCCCAAAGGACTCAGTCCAAAGGAGCAGGCTCTGCTTGCGCTGGCTGTGAGCTCTGGGCTCCACGGGCTGTATTTGTGTCCCCAAGTTATCCTAATCCACCCAGAGCAGCCTTCCAACAGGATTCCTGGGCTCCAAAGCCTCCCCTGGCATCTCTGTGAGCTCCTGTGCAGGAGGAGGGTGGCTAAGGCGAGGCCAGGACACACACAGACTCCAGCAGTTTCTCCCCACCACGTCCCAGCATCCACACAAGGCTGCGCAGCAAAACCTGACTCAGTCATAGAACGGTTAGAGTTGGAAAGGACCTCAAAGATCATCGTGTTCCAACCCCCCTGCCCCGGGCAGGGACACCTCCAAGTGTCACAGTGTGTGACAGTCCAAGGAGATACTTCGGTCCCTCAGTAACACCGCACACTAATTGCTCTGGAATGATTTTAATAGACTTTCCTTCAGGTGTTTCCTGTTTACACCCAAAAACCAGGGCTCTCCTTCCATGGGGAGGTCTGGGTGACAGTCAGCACGGGACGGGGGAGCCGGGGGGTCCCTTCCTTCAGCAGCGAGCGGTTCCACCAACTGAAAAAGCCAACGGGCTGGGTGTTTCTTCCAAGGAACTCCAGGCAGCTGGGGTGCGTGAATGCTTACCCGAGACAGAAACAACGCCAGGACCAGGCGCCAGCTGCAGGCTCGCAGGCACAGCCCCAGGGAGGCTTCCTTGCCCCCTCAAATGAAACTAAACATCACCTTCACCCAATTCAGCTGCCAGCAGGGGCCAAAAAACAATCCACATCTTTAAAAGACAGCTCTAACAGCCTGCTTCTGACACCACGGTTAAAATAGACTGAAGCAGGAGAAGGTGGGACCTTTTTTTTCCAGCAAAACTGCTAAATTAATTTCATCAAAACGGCCTACTTCGTGCTTCCAGGGGAGGGAAAATAAGCCAGGCAGGTATGGCCTGGAGAAGAGGGCGTCCAGAGCACTCCAACAGCTTCCAGGGGAAATCTGGAACTTGTAAGACTTAAAGCCTACGAACATAATCGCCATTTCTTAATTATGCAACGGGATGAATTGTCTTCTTAGGGGTCAGTCATTAAAAGCATGAGGTGGTTTTGCCCCTTGGTCTCCTGGAAGGAAGGAAAAGCCGCGTTGAGGCTGCCCTCCCCGGTCCAAGGCGATACCCAGCGCCGCTCAGGCGAGAGCCGTAGGACCACGGCTCCAGAGCTCCGTCCCTCCTTTACAGCTAAGGCGCTGTCGCCCCCCGCACCGGGCAGGGCTGACCGCCTGCGTGCGCCCTCTCCTCTTTCCAGAACGCAGCTCAGGAAAAAATCAACCAAGCAAGAGCCCTCCACTGGCCCGAGGGGGGTTTTTTGGAGAGGAAAACTCTGCCTGCACCAGTTCTGGAACCGGTGGGCTCCTCATCAGAGAGCAGTCACCTAAGGGCTCAGCGGGGCTCTTCCTCTCCCATACACCGGGTTCTGGCAACAGAGGGTCTGCAGCGCTGGACGGGCTCTGCCACACCTCAGGATACAGACAAAAGGTCTGGCGGTGATTTAGCGTGCTTTCTCCCGGGCTGACACACGTGCCCAGGAGGTTTTAAAGCCTACTTTCTATCTGCACACCAGAAACAAGATGTTTTCCGAGCTGCACAAACACCGTGTTCTCCCTCCTCCTGGACCGGCCTCCGCTTCAGCTATAAAGTTGTTTTTGGCAGACCTAGTATTTGTTTGCCCTGAACGCACTTGTCACCACGAACCTCCCACAAATTAGGACTATCTCCCTGATTAAGTAGGCTTCAGCTAATGATTACATACCTGATAGTTTAGTAATCACCGTGCTCAGACGCTGCCCTAGGGAGGCTGAGGACGCAAGAGCAGCGCTGCAGGGGAGCTGCTGCCGGGCTGGGGGCACAGCCACCCGCTCCCCCCCACACTGACTGCAGCCCCACTCTGACCTCGGCCACCCCAAGGGGCTGAGGGGGCAAGAAAGAGAATTTTCAGGAAAGCAAACGTATCCTGAGCAGGGGGAGATCAAAAGCAACACTTGTTGCTTTGGCAAAATCTGTTTGCTTTAGCAGAGGCCAGGGTGAGCTGGCACAGGTGAGCTGTGTATAAATAAGTAAGTCAGGAGGGCAAACTCCGAGCAAGAAGGGCCATTTGAGCAGAACAACAACATCAGGTGCAAAACCCAGACAAAAACCATAAACCATCTCCGAGCTGGCCACAAGCAGGTAGCCACATGCCGAATAATGGGGCTCCACGAGTGGCCGAAGAGGAGGGCAGGAAGGCTGGCCACGTCTAAGAGCCAGGGTGAGGAGCCCCGTGCCAGCCCCGCTGGGTGACCGAGCGTCCCAGCTGGCCCAGGGCTTCCTTCCGCCCTATAAATGGCAGCGGGGCACGGTGGCGGCCCTGCTCCCAGTTCCTTTGGGATGAGGTCTTTCTCCGGGAACAGCAGGGCCAAGCCAAGGTCAGAGCCTGGGCTGAACTCCCCAGCCCTGTAACTGGAGAGCCTGCACGGAATCTGCCACGTCCTCTGCTGCCCGACAGCCTTCCCGCAGGAGAGGAGAGGGGAAGGACTGCCGTTCTCCTTAAACCAGGCACCACCACGGCCCGCCTCGACTCTGCGAGCACCCGCTGTCCAACCAAACCCCTGCAGACCCCAAAAAGCCCTCTTCAGAAGATCAAACCATCACACAAGCTGGAGGAAAGGCGAGGCTAATACAAAAGAGGACGTGAATACACCCAGTGTTTGAAGGGACTCAATACACAGGAGCTTCTCCAGTCCCCCTGCTCATGGACCAGCTGATTCTCCCGAGAGACACTCAGCTCTGGCCCCGTAACTGCTGCCCCTGAGACAGGAGCACGTGGAGGTGGTAAATGTTGGCTCTGTCTATGCTAGATGTTGGTTCCACCGACCCTAGACCTTGGCTGTAGAGGCCTTTGACCTTCAGCCTCTCCCCATCCCATTTGTACTGCTTTGTTCCAGGGGATAAAACCAGGTTCTGTCCCAGACAAAGCCACAGGAAGGTCTAACACTGAAAGCACCCAAATATCCCCGCTGTCCTTAAAAGGAACGGTCTGTCCTACAGGAGGATGTAAGAGAAAGACTAAAAACTGCTGTTTAATAAGACCTCGGAGACGCAGCGTGTGCTGTGGGCACTGCTCTAGAACAACGCCTGCTTTGATGGAGGTTTTTAACGTGTGCTGTTTCTCATACAGAACAGCATTCCTGCACTGGAACATTACATTTTTGGCACAAGAAATACAGCTTTATGTGAGCCGAATGCTGTCAGGAGCATTATATAAGCCTATATAAATTCCCTTAATTCTCAGTGATTCACATCTAAAATGAAGCAAAAAAAAAAAAATAAAAATCAAAGATAGTTTTTTCATACTTCACCCGAGAGAACACTGCACAGGAGAGGTTTTGTGTTGTGCTTTCAAATGCTTTCCAGACTTACAGTCTTACTCAAAATCTTCATAATGGTAACGAGGGGCTGCTGAGGCAGCAGTTACGGTGGCAGATGGGCAGCAAAGGGAGCGCAGGGCCAGGAACCAGCCGTGTGGTCAGGAGCGCAGCCCCATCACAGAAAGAAGGGATAAAGAAGGGAATTTAAGGTTTCCAGAATCTGGCAACTCACACAAAGCTTTTTACTAACTGTGGAAAGCCAGAAGAGGGAGATGAAATAAAAAAACAAATAAATAAAACTCCTCTGGTACCCGCAGGTCCCTGAGCTGTCTGCAGGCTGGGAGGGTACCTGATAAGCGAGCGCTGCTAACGAACCTGATTTGTTATTATTTAAATTACAACCTACCTTCTCTACACATAAGACAAATACTGACGTTCAGCACAAACCATGCAGCGCACCAGAAACACCCGAGTGACTTGAGCAACTGAAGTTACCTGGATGAGGTCTGGAAAATGGTCCATCTTTAGCTTGTGTAACTCCAAAACACAGGAAAACCAGGATACTGGCAACAATGCCCCTGAAAGCCAGAAACAGAGCAGTTTATGTTGCTTCATCTTCTCATTAAATTGTAAATTATGTTCTTTGGTGTAAAAAGTGTCTGGTCTTCGTTTTTTAACTACTAAACATGTCAATGGTAAGGTTACACTTCAGGGCACCGGGTGTCAATTTGAGTATAGTTTCATGACAGACCCTCTCACACCCCTCCAATTATCCACCCATCACTCTCCCTCCCTCCCCAGTGAGGGCACACTGCTGTCCCTTCCACCGCGCTGTGGTTTCCCAGTACAGTCCCAGCCAGACCTGCCCAAGAACCCACCCGGAAACCCCAGCACAGGGAGCAGCTCCTCCATCCACAGGAGCCAGAGGTGCCGGATCGTCACCAGGTGCCCAACGAGCCAAACACCCCCCTCCCCGTGTCTCCAAGAAGCTTTTAGTTTGTCAGAGACACTGAAAGCTGAGCGGTGAGCAAGATCTCACCTCAGAGAGCTTCTCACTGCTCCTGAAAAATTCCAACAGAATTTCAAAATGAGCTGTTGAATTTGGCACCGCTCTCCAGCAATTTCTTAAGTTAACTAAAGACACGGAGAAGATTCCAAGGCCAAACGAGCACTGGTGCTATTTCAAAAGCTGGAATATGTAATTAATAGAGAATCGAACGGGACCCAACAAAGACATCGGAGAAACAGTAAGAATTAGCAGAGCAGGAGCCCAAGCAAACTGAAGACCCACAACCTGCACGTTCCCAGAGGAAGACGGTGCAAGGACTGATCCAGCTGAAGACTCACCTGGGCACACCCTGGAGGTGCCCACCTGGCCCAGCTCCTCACTTTCACTGGGGGGACACAGCGGCCCCCGCTCAAGGCTGAGCCGAGGTGGAACTGGACCCCCGATGGCTGGGAGAAGGCTCCAGAGGAGATCCCTGCTGGCCAAGCAGCAAGTGAAGAGAGCAGCAGGCGACATCCGGGGTTTGAGACCCTCTAATTCCACACCGTATGTTTTTTCAACAAAGTTTTGTTTCACAAGCAAAAGGAAAACAGGAAAACGTCCATTCAGCGTGTGAATGCCCACCCTGTCCTGCCAGGAACACCGCTCCAGAACATGGACCATGCCAGGCCAAGGTGCCAGCAGGAGGGCGAGGGCTGGCCGTTCATCCCAAAGTACCCAACACCAACCCCAGCTCTCCTGATACTTAAACATCCCACCTGCACACAGTGGCAGGTTTTTTCCAGGGGTCACCACTTGTTTTACACGGGGACAAGAGCCTATACCTGTGCATTGCTGTACTCTACATGGATGACACCGTATAACACAGACCCAAAATGCTCTTTTTTTCTGCATCCAAACGTCCATCAGAGCATACAATCCCTGCTGCAGAGCTGGCTGAAGAGAGGGGTAACTGGGAGATCCCCCAGTGACTGCAGTCAGTGGTGCAGCCCCCACCTGTAATGAAACGGCTGTTTGCAGCAGAAGAGAAGTAGTAATTTTCTTTTTATTAAGAAAACGTTACACCCCAGAAGCACTTCAAAGTCTTTTTTCAAAATAGAAAGCAAAAGGATTTATGACGACTGTTTTGCAACATCCACCCCTGAGTGTAAAGCGTTTGTGTCCTGAAATGACGAAGGTTTAACCTGGGAGCCCTAACGGGGCACGGCGCTCGCTCAGGGACACGGGGCAGCACGGCAGGACTGAACCCCACAGCGAGCAGAGAGCTCCACCACCCTCGCCAAAGATGAAGATGCAATAAAAGTTTTCAGCTGATCTCCAAGAATGAGAGTATTCTGCATTTCAGGTCACTTGTCTTTGTTCGGAAGCCCCAGGACCAACATCCCAGGACTGTTGGTTTGGGCCCGGTGAGGGTGACTCTCCCAAAGTGGAGGTGCCCGGCATGTGAAGCCACCACCGCAGCACGTCCTCCTTCTAGAATCCCCTCAGGCAAACAGCAGCCAGAGCTCCAGCAGGATCACTCCAACCTCATCACGGGAAGCTCTGAAGAAAATCACACATTTCCATAACAGCCACAGCAGCTCCGTCATTTCTTTTTCCTGCAGTAACTAGATTTCTCTCCTTAACACCACCACGCTGCCTCCTCAGGAAGCCTGCAAAGCCCAGCCAGGAGCTGGGGCTGCTGCTCTCCAGGGCTCCAGAGAAGAACACCTCCAGGTTTGGAGAGGGGTTCTCAGATGGCCCCAGTGGGGACCGGGCTAAGGTCTGGGCAGCAGCTCAGGATGACACTAAACGGCCAAGCGTGCCTACAAAAACAACCTTAGCACTTAAGCAAGCAAGAAAGGGAGAACATGGCAGCAGTTCTATCGGCACAAACAAGGCACTGATTGTCCGGTTTTAAGAGCAGATTGGGAGACACAAGACAATGGCGCTTGTCCATGGGTGTCTGTATCGCCCTTTGTTCCAGGCCCTTCGCGAGGCAGCTCCCACGCCGTGCCCCTTCCCGGCCGCGGCAGCGTGACTGGTACCAGCCCCTCACTGGTAGCCCAAGCCGGGACCCGGCAGGCAGAGGTCCAGCCTCCTCCTCACCTCGTGTTCCCTGTGGATGTTCAGCCCCAGGAGCTGGGGATCACCTGCTTGCCCAAACACCCCCCTGGAGCACATCTGGGCTTCAACAGACCTGTTACCACAGCCCAGCTGGGACCAGTCACCGCCAGAAACCAGTGTAGAAAGGCATCTTATTCAGAGCTTGGAAAAATCAATGTACACCCCGGTCCTTACAGGACTTTTCTATTTTATATGGAAAATCACAGAATGATATAGGGTTGGAAGGGACCTCTGGAGATCATCTCCTCCAAGCCCCTGCCAGAGCAGGTCCACCAGAACATGTCCAGGTGGGCTTTGAGTGTCTCCAGAGGTGGAGACTCCCCCACCGCTCTGGGCAGCCTCTGCCAGGGCTCTGCCACCAAAGTCAAGAAGTTCCTCCTCATGTTCAGGTGGAACTTATGTTGCAGTTTGTGCCCGTTCCCTCTTGTCCTGTCCCTGGGCACCACTGGAAAAAGCCTGGCCCCATCCTCCTGACACCCACCTTTGAAGTATTTCTAGGTGTTGATGAGACCCCCCCCTCAGTCTTCTTTTCTACAGACTAAAACCACCCAGGTCCCTCAGCCTTTCCTCAGCAGAGATGCTCCAGGCCCCTCATCATCTTGGTGCTCCTCTGCTGTCCCCTCTCCAGCAGTTCCCTGTCCTTCTGGAGCTGGGGAACCCAGAACTGGTCCCAGTGTTCCAGCTGGGGCCTCCCCAGGGCAGAGCAGAGGGGCAGGATGCCCTCCCTCCACCTGCTGGTCTGATTAATAAAATTATTTTAGCTTTTTTTTTTTGCCCCCAAGAACCCCTGCTCAGCACTGAAAGTATTTGGGAGACACAGACTTTCTCCATGGCCCTCGTATGCCAAGGAGGTCGCTGGGTGTCTTTAGCTGCCCTTGGAGCTGGAGCTGGGTCCTGTCAGCTCCTCCTGGAGCCGCACAGACAGTGGCCGGGCTGGACAGACTCTCTCGTGGCTGCTTTGAACGCCGTAGGAACTGTGCCTGAAGAGTCTCACTGATCAGACACGCAGCGCAGCGTCTCTTTGGCTAACAGTGAATTTTCAGCTGTTTACAGAGGCAATCTGGTGACAGATCTGACGTGACCACACCAACGCCTGTGTGTGTGACCCTAATGAACGTCATCTAGATTTACATATAAAACATTCTGTAAACCTTAAAAAAAAAAAAATGTTCCTCCTTTATTGCCATAAGGTGTTGCAAGAAGGAAGGTGGCACTGAAATGCCAGCGTATAAACAGATGCAAATGGAAATCTCTGCTACAGACACCACGCCCCATGATCTCATGGGTGCATCCTCTTGGGTTTTGTCCATCGTTTCTGCTGGTGACATTGCGGGAATCCAAGCCCTGGCCCTGCCTGGAGCTGCTTCTCCAAGGGCCTGGGCGAAGGAAGCGCTTTTAGAGGGGAGAGCGCCCCAGATTCCTTCCTCTGGCTACTCCAGGAGGCACACACAGCAACCGGGGTTCTTGGCTCCAGTTTAAGGTTCTGCTCCAAGCACCCACCGCCGTTCGCAGCCTGGCACCTCGCAGCAAGAGCCTGGCAACAAAAGGGGCCGAAGCGCTCGCCCGTGTGAGTGCAGGCTCTGCGCCGACGCAGGGGAACACTGCCCCACTGTCGCTGTGCAGCAGCTGGAAATAAAGCAGCGTGACAGCCAGGGACACCGCTCGGGGGTCACAAACCCGCTCCCACCAAGGATCTGCGCACAGGGACAGCCTCGCCCAGGCCAGCATTTCAGATCCCAACACACAACCGCTCTACGTTAACCCTCAGAAAGAGCTTGGGGCAGGATAAGGCATTTTGAGTTACGCAAGCAAAAAGAAACTGTGCAAACCCGGGGTACAGATACACTCATACACGTCGTGACCATCTTAGTCCTGCCCTGAAGCGCCTCTTTTTGTTCAAATATACACTTAAAGAGAGACACAAAATCTGTGAGGAACAACGAGATGTAAGGGCGGCAGGGACATGGACACTGACAAGGTTACCAGCGGCTGGGACAGGAACTGAGCTGGAACCCTTCTTGGGTACTGGAGCTACACTTGGCCCAGCACTTACCCCAAAGACCTTGGGAAAGGGATTTAATCGAGACCAGAGAGGAGCTCACCAGGAACTGACTCAGCATAAGGAGGGTGCTGAACCCCACGGACACCTCCACCCCCTCTGGGGCCAAGGCACCAGGGGCGAAGCTCAGGAAAGGCCACAGGACTCGTGTGCATCAACCTTTAGCTTGGAACACGTGATGACTCGGCCGAGCTCATTCCTCTCTCAGGACCTGGCACGTAGCTGGGATGACTATGGCAGTAGCATGAGAGGAAACAGAGATGTAGCCTCCAAAACCAGTAACAAAACCCCATCTGGAAGACCGCACGCAATTCTCCGGATGCTCCTTTTCCTGTATTTTTGTGTCTAGGTATGGCAGGCAGCACCCACAGCAGAAGATACAGAACTGACCAAAGAACACTCGCTGCTAGTTGCCCACCACGGTGCTGCTGAACTGCGGTTAACAAACTGGCCCCCTCAGTCCCTGCACCGAATGCAAAGCAACTTCTATTTCACAAAAGAAAGGTCAAGCTGCTGATTAATCTTCTTTGGGTTTGTTTTTATTAAAGCAGTAAAGGCTTTAATCTCAATAATAAGATATTCCACTGAGTCA
>VZRU01016455.1:438359-458918 GCA_013398155.1 Pedionomus torquatus | reverse complement strand
GCTCGACATTTGCTCTTAATGATTCTTGAGTATTGTGTCCCGTTCTGGGGTCCACTGTTCAAGAAAGACAAGCAACTATTGGAGAGAGAGTCCAGCGGAGTTGCTAAGATGATCAAGGGGATGGAGCATCTCTCTTATGAGGGTTTGTTCAGCCCAGAGAAGAGCAGAGAAGGAGATCTCATAAATGCTTATAAATATCTAAAGGATGAGTGCCAAGAGGATGGGACCAGACTCTTTTCAGTGGCACTCAGCAATAGGACAAGGGGCAACAGACACAAGCTGGAACACAGGAAATTCTGTCTCCATATGAGGAAAAACTTTGCTTTGAGGGTGACAGAGCACTGGGAGAGGCTGCCCAGAGGAGTCCTGAAGTTTCCTTCTCTGGAGATACGCAAAACTCTCCTGGATGCGTTCCTGTGCAGTCTGCTCTGGGTGACCCTGCTTGGGCGTGGGGGTTGGACTAGATGGTCTCCAGAGGTCTGCTCCCTGATGTATTTTCAAGATATTTCCTCTTTCGGGTCTTTGGGTCGCGGTTTCCCCGCCGCCGCGGCGCCTCCCGCCCTTCCACCGGCAGGGGCCGCTGTAGCTTTTCCGCAGGGGGGGACGTGCGGGGACCCGCGCCGCCGCCGCCGCCGCTGGCGTTGCGGGGGGGCTTCCCTCGGGCCGGGTGGGCGGCGCGTCCCGGGCTGTCTCCCACCGGCTCTTCCAGAGTGACGGGGGCTGGGGAGCAGGATGCGCTGCCGCGGGAGCGCGGGGTGAACGCCGCCCCTTCCTCTGGGCTCAGTTTTAAAAGGGGAGCGGTGATTTGGGGCCGTCTGGTGCTGTGCGTCTGTTCCCCTCCGTGTGACAGCTTTTCTCAGAGAGAAATGTGTGAATAACTACCTGGTCGTGCCGTATCCCAGCTTTTGTAGTGTTTGTGGGACTTGCTTTCAATGTGCAGATTTAAGGAGGAAGCAGATTTTTCGGTCAAGTTCAGTAAATATGAAACCGACGTGCAGATGCAGAGGCAGATGAAGCTGACAGTATTTGTGTCTGAGAGGGGCAGTGTGTCTGTAGCTGCTGTATCCTAAGTTTCGACCTCAGAGGTCTTCAGGAAGCATCACGTTTTATCATCGATGCAAGCAATAATGGAAAGTGATGTCAAAAATTCTTACCCCTTCACTGGTAAGTTTGTGATCTGATGTGTGCAGCAGCCATGGCGAATAGCAGTTAAAATGGGAAAAAAAAAAAAGAAAAAAAAAAAAGGAAAACTCCTTGAAGGATCTCCAAAAGCCACAGGATGTTTTATGGTAGTATGGCAAGAACAATTTACAATAACTTAACAATTATTGGAAAAGATTAATCAGTGTGAGTACATATCGGAGAAATAACTCATGTCCTGGACGTTAACATACAGGTTTTCATCAAAAACAAAAAGGGTTTTTTATTAGGATTTTTTTGTTTGATTTTTTGGAAAGCATTGATAATGTAACATGCTCTTGGACTAAAAGGATGGGAAACTAACTTTAAAAAAATTGAAATGGCTAGTCACATTTTAGTGTCGATACCCCTGATAATAAACATGAATTAAGCGTTTGGCCACGTAATGCTTAAGTATGAGTTCTTCATAGTGAATTACTCTGTTGCTCAAACACAAACACTTACTGTTAATGCATTTTATGTTTGATTCTTATATCCTCTCAATGCTAGACTCGCTTAATGATAAAATATACTCCATTACATCCAACAACAGATTCACTCTAAATATCTGCCCCCAGGAGCTGTTGCAGAGCAGAGGAGCAGAGATGGGGAATGTCACGTTTCCAGTGCTTGAGTTTGAGCGATATTAAAACCTATCAGTCTTTGTAGAAGGAACAAAATAAAGCAAAAAAAAAAAAAAAAATTGAGCTGAAAATCAATGAAATTGTACCTGTATTAAGCAAAACCTGAGAGTATATATTTTTTTCTATTAAATCCTCATCTGACAAACTTATTTTTCAAATAAAACCCTAGACTCTAAGCCAAAAGACAACTTTCTGTAAGGTCATAGGGGCAGGGGAAGGAAATACAAAAACTCTCCTGTGCCCAAAAGGACTATTTTTGTTGCTTTTTAAGTACTGGAGGGTTAGCTTGCCTTCAGTTGTTTTGTTTTGTTTTGTTTTGTTTTGTTTTGTTTTGTTTTGTTTTGTTTTGTTTTGTTTTGTTTTGTTTTGTTTTGTTTTCCTGGGGCCACTGGGATTACTTTTAAGAGGTCTTAAGACCTCTTAAGAGGTATTTCAAGAATAGGCTATCAGCATTTTCTAAACGTGATGGCCATTAAAGTTCCTCAGAGTAACCAGAAATGTGGGCACTCACAGGAGGGAGACATTACAAGCAAAGTAATGTCTTCATATTACTTTACCCATAATCTTCCAGTGATTCATACTTTAACTTTGTTACAGGGTTCCTGAGTTTAATTTCTGCTTCAAAAGAAGTGAAGAGGAAGCAAGTCCAAAATTGGTTATGATTCTCTTGTCTAATGACAAAGAAATTGAACCAACATCTCAATTCTCCCTGTATTACTTTTTCTGATTAATATGGGGCAAAATAAGTTCTATTGTGAGGTTGCCTGATGTTTTATTTTTTTTCCTTAAGATTTTCTTAAAAAATGGTGAAAATTCTAAAATTTCAGCTGAAGGAGCAACTGCAGCTGTAAGAGTATTTTGACTTGGCTTGAATCTACCCTTAGGCTTGAATGGGAATCATGCTTTGCTTGCAAATAGTGCATCCTCTCCAGTGCTACCCAGCAGCAAAACATTGCAGCCCTTGCAAAGAATTCTCCAGATGAGCAAGAGCTCTTGCCGCTGGCGGTGCTGCAGAAAGTGATGGTCATGACACAGAAGCTGCTGACAGGCTGACACTGCATATTAATCTGCGGACAAAAGGTTCGTGGTCAGACCATTCATTGTGCAGGTCACTTGAGCCATGTTCCGTACTTTGTTTGATGCATGGTCTTGTATATGGGAATGAAATTATTTAATTAAGGGCTGTTTTCTTATGATAGTTGAAAATCATTTCAGGTGATTTCCTAAATGTAACTGATTAGGTTAAATGGAAATTAATCATTTCACTACTTTATGAAAGTTGAGTTCATTCACTGCTAAGGCTTACATCTCTGACTATAATCTTAGAAATCCAAATTGATGCTGAATTTTAGTTCTTCCCTTTTCCTGCAAACTCTCATTCCTGACATCTGTCCCAAAGTTCCTACTACGGTTTCATGAAGAAGGCTTTTCTTTCCAAGTCTTCCCTTTCAAACTGTTCTTTTAATTTCAATTTCGCTTTCTCTTCCGGAACCAAAATCTTACTGTTTTACTAAAGACTTTTCATCTTCCTTCCTTGAGTCCATCTTGAATCAGATTCCTTGTATTCTGCTCAGAAACTATTCTAAAGCCTCTCTCCCTTAACTGCTGTAACATGATCATCTTTATCTTCCACTGTATCACCCCTTTGTTCCACTTAAAAATGATGAAAAAAAAATCATGTGGCAGAGGAGATGCTGTCCTCAGGTAGGTAGTTTTCCCATGGGGAGGTGCATCACCTGCACTCTGGGTGTGTTGACCGCTGTGATTTCCCCAAATGTGGGAAACTTGACTGCCTAATTTGTGGTAGTGGGGGACTGTGGTACTTTCTAGTGGGAGGTGTCCCTGCACATGCCAGGGGGGTTGGAACTGGATTATCCTTTCCAACCTAAACTGTTCTATAATTCTCTCATTGTACACTCAGACAATATCCCATTGTTCTTTTTCATGTTTATCTCTAAATCCTTTGATCTTTTTCCATGAAGTTTGTGTACCTTCTTGTCAATGAGGCTACCCCAGTCTAGTACCTTGCCCTTTTTACCTCTCTCTGATCCTTGCTTCCCTTTACTCCTTCCTTTAATTGTTAGCCTGTTGTCTAATGCTGTGACTACTCCCACTAGTATTTTTATGCCTTTCCCCATCATATCCTTGACACAACCCCCATCTTACTGTGTGCCAAATGGATTCCTTTCCTATAGTTAGATCCTTCCTTCCTTAAGATGCAAATGCACCTATTGCTTTTCAGCAGTGAAGCAGTTCTAAAGATACTTGAAGTAGTTTAATAAATAGACCTCCCCTCTGTGGGCTGCATCTGACCCTGTGAGTGTGTCATGTACACTCTGAGATCTCTGAGGAAGGAACCAGACCTCCCTCTGTCTGCAGATAGGCACGAGTGGTTGTGAAAGTAAAGTGACCAAGTCAGCTCCAAAAAGGGTTGGGATCTGAACTACAGTGTCTTAACATAAAACTACATATAGAATGGGGTTCAAAAAGTCCGAGGATAGGTAGAGTTTTGAATTGCATACAGTAGATTTAGTCAGAGCTAGAAGCTGCTGCCTCTCACAGATGTTTGTTGATGCTTTCAGTTAAATCCCCAAATTGGCGAGAGTCAAGAGACCTACTTCAAAAGTGCTAAGAGACTTCCGCTTGGCTGGTAAGCTACATGGGGCAGCAAATCCTAGCTCCCGATAAGCAGAAATGCCCAAATTCAGCAGAAAATGGGAGTGAGAGATGCCGCCAACCACTTCTTCAAAAAGCAGTATTTTCCAGCTCTTATTATCTACCTCTATGACTAATGTTGAATTTGGAAAAGTAAAGTTAAATTAGACTTGCGACCCTGAAAAATTTGCCAGATTCTGGCACTGTTTGCCTTAGGTAAATTTTAAAGTACAGGACATGAATGGCAGTTATTTCTTCAAAAACTAGTAGATATATACATATGTCCTTCTGCAAAGGAAAAAGCTTAGAAATAGTTTTCTCATTGCCAGAGTTGACGTTACTACTGTTATATACTTCCAGCACAGAGGAACAAAAGAGAGTGATACTTTATATGATCTAGTGAAGACAAATACCAGTTGTAGGTTACAATAAGAGTAGGGTACTGATCTGACATTTCCAGTTTCAGAACATTTTCTCTTCTCTGCTTGGGACAGCGAGAAGTGTGGGTGTGTATGTGTATGGAGTTTGGCAAAGAAGATTTGAACTCTTTGCTACGAATTATCATTATTTCTGTTACCTGCTGTTTCCAGCTACTTCAGCTTTTGAAACTGAAGCAGGATGGTGCAGAAGTGATAGTTTCATTGCTTGGGCTTCCCGATTCTGTTAATGCTGAATGAAGCTCTGCCAGTTTGTTAAAGTCCATTTTGAGTAATAAATTCTATGGCCTATGACAGCTCTGCCATTGAGCATCAACGTCTAACATCACTTCTATAGGTACAAAGCAGAAAAACCTCCACATAGATACAAAAGTCAATAACACAAGGAGAAAGCGACCCTATGCATAGACTGAAATAAGTATTGGTGTAAGCAATTGCAACTAGTATTGGACTGAAATCCAGGAAAATATAATTTTAAGTTTTTATGTTTTTAAGCGTGAGTCAAGTGGAAATTAATTGCAGGTGGAGGTGAATGCATTTCTCTGTACTTACTGTGGCTTTTGGACTAAACACAGTGATGAATTTGAATAAAATAGGTTGGATTTGAGTGCTTAAACTGGATACTGAAATGATGAAGTAATTAAGTAACTGAGCTGAAGCTTTTGTAGGGACTGCTGGAGTGACCAATGCTTCTGTTATGAGGGTGGTTAAACTATAAGACATGTGAGGTCCTCATTGACCTTGCTTTGTGAAAAGTGCGTCTGCTTTGTCTAATACTCTAATGCGTATTTTGTATGTGAATTGAGTAAGCCAGACATCTGTGCCCAAGAATAACGGGGAAAATTATTATTTTTCAAATTTGTTTGTTTGTTTGTTTTTTCCAAAGCCAAAAATAAAGAAACCCCAGAAACCCAGTGAAAGCTTCTGGATTTCTTTTTGCTTGTTTCATGTCCATTAAAAAACCTTTAAGAAACATCTGCTGTTGAGATCTCTGCATTGCATTTCCTTTAGGTTTTAACTACCCAAATACAGTAAGCAGCATCAACAGACACAGTGGACTAAGATTAGTATTAATCTACAGGTGTAAATGCTGGTCCTGAGACAACCTTAGGAATCTATTTCAATTCTTATTTCTTTAATACCCATCTTGTTTTCCATGTAACTGCAATGATGCTTTGTTACTTTTACCTTTTCAATCAACTTTTTTCTAAATTTCTTTTAGAAATCCATAGTTAAATAAACTTAGGGGCTAGCTGCAATACTTAATGCTGGGTCTAACCCCCTCCATTTTTATTATACTCTTTGTATTTACTTTCACTATTCTTCAAAGTTACATACTTTAATTCAAATACCAAAATTGGTACAAATTGGTTTTATACTTGAATGACTCATTTACTAATTGCTAGATAAGGTTAAATTGTCAGGAAATGTATTCTCTATAGGTATGGGTTTTTTATTCTTAAAGACAAATATTAGTGATAAGTCTTCACAATTTCAAATGACAAACAAAGCTATATTTACTGTACTTACCCACTTGTTTTAGAGCCTTAACAAATATATGTTCATTGATCTATATGTCTGGAGTTGATGCACGTCCAAGAAGTGAAAAAATCCTTTAGAGTAAATGGAAAAGTTTTAGTACTTCAAATATACTAAGGAATACTGAGTTTATATTCTAGTCACTCAAATTTAATAAATTTGGGAATTTAGAATGAAAATTAATAATTTAATTAAAATTAAATCTGTAATTTTCAGCACAATCTTCTGTAATAAGACTGATTTTTATTTTTAGTTTTTTATTATATCAAGGTAAGTATACCTTTGCATTCATAAATACATAACCATCTCATAAAATTTGTCTAGACTCGAAGGAAATTTTGTAGAGCACTGTCTTTTTTTTCCCCGTGAAACATTGTTTTCTGTAGTGAAAACTGTGTTCAGTCTTTGCTTGTGACTATGTAATAGAATACAAAGGTAGATAGGGTATGCAAAATGTAATAGTGAAATGGAAAAGAAGAAAAGCATAGATACAGGAGTGAGAAGCTGATCTGGTCCTCCCTGTCACACACAAATCTTACTGTAGCTAGCAGTGAGAGGAGCACAACACATTTGAGCTGTATCGCTCTTCATTGTACCTGGGAAACGGAGACCAGGAACCAGCAGTGTTGGGCTAGCTTTGGTGGATGAGAACTTTAAAAGGAAAGTAATACTTCTTATTTAGCATGTTTTTACAGTTAATGATCAATTTCCAAACATGACTTAGTCTTTTTGAAAAGCAACCAGCCTGATTAATAGAAATTATAACGTATTTCTGCTGTTTTAAACCAATCTTATCTTCTCTATTTTTTTTTTTTGGAAAAGTAACCAGCCAGATTAATAGAAATTATAACATATTTCTGCTATTTTAAACCAATCTTATCTTCTCTATCTCCTTCAGTCTCTATTTTTTTTTTGTTTTGTTTTGTTTTGTTTTGTTTTGTTTTGTTTTGTTTTGTTTTGTTTTGTTTTGTTTTTCTGCCAGATATGTGTTCTTTAATTGCACCGGGGCACTATGTCAGGGTTTGAATAGCCTGTCCTCAGCCTGAAAGAGAATATGGTAATGTCTTTCACCTGGGAAGAGTCACAGCTGCTACGTTAACTGAAAATAACATTCAGATGTGAAAATGAATACAGCTGAAAAAAATAGCTTTTGTCCCCCATGCCCCTCTTGTTTCTCCACTGCACAATGAGGTTGGGATTATACTCAGGTGTTGCTGCCAATGTCTCCTCCTGGTATTCTGTTTCCACAGGGGAAGGGATGGAGAATGTGTAATCAGTGTCGAATGGCAAAACTAGCTTTCTGTTCTGCAGATTTGGCCATTTTGTGGTGGGATCCCAGCTAATGCTGCAATGATTTAATGTTGAGGTGGAATGAAAATAGGTATGTGCTTCTAATAATATGGGCTTCTCGGTGTCGTTAATTCTTGTGGTATCTGTGTGATTTGTTTGCTTTTAGTCAAGCTGGAGTCCTAGATAGAAATGAAAATTTTACTTCTGCTTCCTTTTTTCTTTTTTCCTTTAAATAAAAGCTTTTCTAATTCTGATGACTTTAGAGAAGTACTTGAAACGGTTACTAGAAAGTACTGTATAGATAGAAGATGGAGCTACTTTTCCTACTTCCTAGGGATATTTACTGATGTTTTTATAAAATGCTCCATGATGTTTTTCAAATTGGGCAAATAACCCTTGAAACTGGAATGTAAGAGTGAGGTAAGGGCCTGGAATTTAAGGCTTGTATGTCTTTGTTTCTCCTTTCCCACTGGGGCCCAAGAAGCTGCTGAACAAACACCAAAACAGGCTTTATCGGAACTTTTTTGTTCTTCTCAGAAATTTTGTTTGTTTGCTTCAGTGTTTCTGAAACTCCACCTCAGTGCAACCCTTTCTCTGCAACCTTCTTCCCTCAGTGGCGGTACAAACCGCTGCCATCTAGGTTTCATGTTTTTCTATCTAGCTGCTTTGTATTCTCACAGATGTGCAAATTGTTATGTGATATTCAGAATTATGCAGAGAAGGACCATCTTTATCTAAAACTGTAATTATCTATAGATCACTGGAATTACATGAGCTTTCAGTATGCAAGTGTTCTGTGTTAATTATGTACATAGGTATTCCTAGTCTGTTAAAAAGAAAGTGAAGCAAGCTACCTTTCCAGGTGGTGCAGAGAAGCGGGAGTATCTTGTCAGTGAAGTGCGATACAGTTATGGTAGTGTAGTTTCATCATTGCCCTACACCAGATTTCCTCTCTAGGAAAGACTTGTGTAGCTTGGTGGAAGACAGCCAAATAACAAACTAGAAGTTATTAGCCCTGTCCCTTCTGATATGGAAAAAACGATACTGTTCATAATCTATGAGAGATATACCTTAGGTATGGGGTAACTGCTAGGTTACAGATCCTTTGTGCTTCACTGCTGTTCAGGTCAAGAATTTGGTTCTGCTTGCAGTGATGCTGGTTATAAGCAGGCTGTCTTAAGCTAAATGATTTAAGGATGTCGTCAAAAGACGAGAGCAGGGCTAATCTTTTAATCTAGCTAAAAATGAATGCATGAAAATCATGGTACAAATGCTTATTACTGCTTGATTGGTACAAAATCAGACAATACTACTGTCCTTGGTGGTATCTTGGATGAGGAATTCAGCGGTACAGAATGATGCCTGTTTATGATTTTCAGTGCTCTCCTTAGAGACAGGGGATGCGTGACAACTCATTATTTAATGCCTATGTTCAGGAGATTTGAGTACTGGTTATTCAGCTTAAGAAAATGCACTATAGTTCTTGAACCAAATGGCCATGTTGGCTTTTTATAAACTGTTGAAAGCAATTCTATGAGGAAAACAGTGAACCTGCAATGAATAATTTTATATGGAACAGAAGGTGCTCAGACTTCTTTTTAGCTAAAATGATGAGGAAATGATAAACACATGAATAAAAGGTGATTTCAGAGTATTCCATAGATGAGGATGCAGAAATTCAGCTGGAATGTTCCTTAATTATTTTAATTTTGTCCTTGTGATACCATACATTTCTTACTAAGAATAAATCTTTTGACTGATGTCACTGACTGCCTCAGATTTTTAAATTCATGTGTACTGAACATTTTTCTCCCTTTTGGTAGTATTTATAGAAGTAGTATATATAGAAAATAGTATTACTCTTGGCTTTTCTAGATGAGAAAACTATGGAAGAGAGTATTTTTGTTGTTGTTGTTGTCGTTCTTTTGTGCTGCCTCCTCCCTCCAAAGCGGGGCTGAGACAGGTGAGGAAGAAAGAATGAAACTGGTCCTAAATAGTCTGAAGTGTTGCACCCGCTCTTATGACAAGTTTCATAAAATGAAGACCTATATATTTTTGTGTTCTAATGGATTTTTCCTTATTTTTTGGAAAAAAAAATTAGGAAAAAACCTTTCCTGTAACTTTGTTTTGTTGAATTACGTTTTCAATTTTTGGCAATTGCTAGTTTTTATTTGATGCTTTAGAGAAAAAAAATATGTTGTACTGCTGCAATAGAACTTGCGATTTGACAGTTTTTTGTGTTGGATGAAATAGAAAAGAATTGCATGAAATTGCTTATTCCTCTTTCATTGCACATAGGTTCACGGGAGAGATAGGCATCTCTTGCTTCATGCAAAGAAATCTGCTCTAAGGGCAGGGCTGCTACACCTTGTCTGTCAAGAAGTAATTCCTGGATCCTCTCTACAGGTTCTGCAGACGCTAGTTATGCACGATGGCTTCTAAACCTCTGGACTGTGTCTTTGTACCCAATTCAATGCTCAGGGGCTGACCCTTATGTTTCAAAAATGTTTCCAGCATGACTGACACAGTGAAGAAAACACTGTGACTCCGTTATTTTTCCCTAGCACTTGTGCAGGCTTTGGCCTCTTAGAAAATTAACTCTGATAAAAGTAACCAAAGATACAAATGAAATTACTGATAAGTTCAGAAATCAGTAGAACGTTAGTTTGATCAATGCTTAAGCCACTAAATTATCATTATGATTCATGCACCGTGGTATATTATTTAAAGTACAAGAATATGTTAGCCAAAACTTGTTTAAATCTTTGCCCTTGGAGAAAGAAGAGGAAATCAAGTAATTTACTGCAGTGTTAAAGTGATTTAGAATAGTATTTTGCCTTTCTTCTAATGTCTTCTTTGCCTTAGAGATATGTATAGTTATTCCTCAGGACAAATTTAAATGCTCTAAATGAACATTAGAAAGGTTGTCTGTCACAAAAGTATTTTTTGTGTACTTCGATGACTCTCAAAGTGCTTTAGAAGTTCTAGAGAGCTGTTGGAAGAGGGAGCTTCCTTGAAGAGTTTGTGGTGCTCTGGTGGCTGTGCCTTTTAAATCAGCAATGTGGACTGGTACCCCTGTCCTCTTTGAGGATTATGGGCGTGTTGCAAGGGTTGAGGTCAGCAGGTACATAATGCAGAAGTTATTTTTTAGAAGAATTTTGGATTCCTCAGGAAAGTAGCCATAGAATCATCTAGGTTAGAAAAGACCTTTAAGATCATTGGGTCCAACTGTAAACCTAACACTGCCAAGTCCAGTGCTCATCCAAAAGAGTACAGGTGCTAGAAATCACAAAACACTAAGAGTTAGACTGTGATATAGCTTATATTAATTTTTCTTTCATGTGTTTTTATCTGTCACAGAAAAATAGCTTTTACAAGCAGAAAAAAATTTAAATCTTTGCCAGGGCGTTTTGGCAGCCTGCCAAAAAAAAAAAAAAAAAGCCTGTTGAATCTGAAGAGTGTGCAAGCAGTAGCATTTGTTTAGTGACACACTTTTTCAAGGCAGAAGAACGATGTTGGTTTTTTATTGTTTGTTTTTTTGTTTTTTTTTTTTTTTTTTTTTTTTTTAATACACAGTTTACCTGCATAGGGCAAGGTTGAATAGGGAGCTCTTTGAAAAATGAGCTTTCTGGTAGAATTGCGCATTCTTTTACTTGTATAAAATGATTTGAGTAAGAATAGGAAGCAAAACTGCCATCCTTCAAAGTACCTCTTCTCATTCGAGTATATCACCAGTAAGCCAGTAAGTCTTTGAGTAAGCTGTTGAAGAATTCTAATTTCTTTTGTTTGCTTTACTGGGCTGCCAGTAATTTTTTTTTTCTTTCTTCTTCATTTTATAAGCTTTGGTTATTTTAACACAGCCCCTTTCTAAATTAAATGGATCCACTTTTCTTTGTAGTCTTTTTTTTTTTTTTCCATAAGGATGCGGATATAAAAAGATTACAATATACTCTTCTCCACTCTAACTTAGATTTATACAAATGGCTTGTTAAGTATTAGGAAGTTATCTAGATTGCTATAAGAGTTCTCCATTTTGACTTTCTCATGTTAATTCCATAAGATAATACAGGACCAAAAAATAATCCCAGAATTTTTCTTAATATTTTGAAATATGCATCATTAAAGTCAAAAGATAGTCTTCAATTTTCCTAATAGAAAAATAAAACTGTTTCACTGATAAAGCAAACCTAAAAGAGCAAAATGTTTAGTTCTGAACAGATGACCTGGAGGATAAATTCCATGGAGGAAAAAACTTTTTTGACCATGTTTAGCAGCTACTACTTTCAAAGCAGCATTTCTCTACTTAGACCTCTTACAAATGTCTGGTAAAGTAAGCAGCCACAGCAGCACAGTGTGTTCCTACAACAATGCCAATGCCCTCCCAGTGAAAGAGGAGGACCTTGAGTACTTGCGACTCCGCTGTTGCACTTTGGTGTAAATTGATGCTGACTGCAGGTCTCTGGCTAAGAAACTGTGCTATAAACTGGGACAACTGGAGCTGAGTGCTTATTCTGTTTTGTCATTCCTGCTATGAAGACAGTATCTGCAAGGAGTGGAGTACACGATGAACAGCTGCAGATAAGCCACCACAACCACATTTATCATTTTGTTGCATCTGTAATATTCATATTTTCACAATTCAATGGGAAGAGTAGATGCATGTTAATGTATCCCAAACAGATCTTCATGAGGCTGTGGAAGCATTTGAACCACTGTTATTAACATTTCTCTGAATGTTCGCACAGAAATTCTACTAAGAACTACTACAAAAATTAATACTGATTGTGATTTTCTTTTAAATAAAAATCTTTTAAGTCTGGGGAAGTTCCAGGAAATGGAAAAAAAAACCACTAAGGTCTATTTAGCACTTAAACGGAATAGACAAAATAACCTAGGTAACTGGGCTGGTTGCCTGGACACTGGCACCAGGCAAGATGATTGAGACTGATACAGGATGCAATCAGACACTAATGTTAGCAAAGGTAATGCCAATCAGTATGGTGCTATGGAAAGCAGGTTGCCTGTTGTATTTTCTTTTGAATTTGATTGGAAGTGCTAAATGAGACGGTCTTCACTTAGATTTACATATGCCACAGAGCTTAGATGTAAATTTCCTACAATCAGATAGCAGCTGTGAAACAAATTAGGATGATGTCAGTGCATATAACAGTAACTGTAAATGTGGAAGTATCCAGTTACACAGATATATTCTGATGGAGTACCCTGAATTTTAACTTGGTCTGATTTTAAAATTCCCTGAATTTTAACTTGGTCAAATGAATGCTGTGTTGTGGAAGTATAAAATCATTGCTGGCTTAAAGATGGGGAAAAAAAATATGTCAAAGTTCTAGGATGGTGTGTATTAGCAATAATCATTGCTTAACAAAGTATTTTTGGATACTAAATACATGTACTACATTGACATAGAGGTCTCTAGGTAAATAAGTGTATAAATGCATAAAATCATCAGTGACAAATATCTGATTGATTTTTTGCCTTACAAAGACATCGGTGTTTTATTACTGTACGTGCCATGAATTGTGTTTCCCTGTGTTGTGTGTGTGTAAGATGCAGATCACCAATGTTATTTAGAATGCCTTTATTCTTTAGATGATAATCGGTAGGTAACTTCAAACAAAGCCTGCAGTTACTTGCTCACATAGTTCACTTGTAGTACATGGTGGAGTCACGGCCCATGGGCTGACCCCAGCTGGATACATGGAGGAGCAGTGGTGTGTTGACGCCCCAGGTGCTGCCAGGAAGCTCCTTGTAGAGTCCTTCGTTCCAGCAGGTATCCCTGTGGCTTTGTCTCCATCTGGTCTGGCTTGCACGTTCCCTTGCTGACGCTGGTATGTGCTAGTGGCCTCCTAACACATTGGGTAGAACCTCGTGGCCTGAGTTTGTCAGTCCTTGCAGACTCAACAGGACTATCCACCTCTGGAGTTTATCAGCTCTTGGGAAATTGTCACATGCTACCTTCCTGCAGAAGCAATGAGAAAGGAAGCACCTCTTGGTTTCCAAAACCTTCAGCTGCAACATGTGTTTCATCTTCATCTGAGACTTCAACACGACCTTCTTGAACAACTTCTGTTGTGTTTAGGGACAGAAAACAGGCAGAGTTGCCCCCCCGCCCAAGGAAAAAAAGCTTCAGAGCCTTTAACCGATCCTTTTGAGCAAAAGCTACTATTTTCTTGTGATTTTTGTCAAAAAACAACAATTCATATATGCTGCTGGCAAATTGGAGATCTAATTTATTTAGTTATATTCATGCTAAGTGGTACAAAAGCTTTCTGAAACATTTGAACAATAGTAGATACAACATTTTTCCATTTCAGAGAACGGGTAAAAAATAACTTTGTGGAGAAAGAAAAGCTGCATGCTTACTGAGACTGACTCATTGTTTGAGGGAAAATATCTCAGTTATAAGGTACCCATCAGTCCTTCCACCCTGAATGTTGTGCGTTTTTTTTTTTTTTAAATTTTGTTCCAGATTCTCAGTCTTGTCTCAAAATTGGTTTTTGAGTGGTTATTACTTGCAGACTGCAAATAATGAAAATCCATCAAAAGCCATGTGAAAAATCCGAAATGGGATTGCCTCAAAGAAACCTCTTCAAAATCCATGGCAGCTGATGCATATAGGATCAGCTTTGTCAGTTCTTTGTGGACTCAGTAAAACCTCACCCAAGGTGGTAGGTGTCATGACTTTTCAGAAGCCTTTAAGCCCTTTTTTTAGTGGTTTCAGTTACTTTGTTCTAAGTATATTGTTAAACATAGGGGACTGAAATCCTGGCTGGAAACAGACCTGTGCGGGTTTTGTTTAGATGACAAGTGACACAGAGATGCTGCAGAAAATGAGGCATATGAATAAGCTGTAGAAATGGTCCTCAGAAGAAAATTTAAGAATCAAAATGGTTTGGGTTGGAAGGGACCTTAAAGATCATCAAGTTCCAACCCCCCTGCCATGGGCAGGGACACTTCCCACCACACCAGGTTGCTCAAAGCCCCATCCAGCCTGGCCTTGAACACTCTCAGGGACTGTGCCTCACCACCCTTTATTTCTAGTATCAAATCTAAATCCCCCCTCTATCAGTTTAAAACCATTAGTCTGTGTCCTAGCACTCCTCTCCCTGACAGAGTCCCCTTCCTGCTCTCCTGTAGTGTCCTTCAGATACTGGAAGGCTGCTATAAGGTCTCCCTGGAGCCCTCTCTTCTCCAGGCTGAACAAGTCTTCATGGAAGTCATGTCTTCATAGAAGAGGTGCTCCAGCCCTCTGATCATCTTTGTGGCCCTCTGCTGGACTCATTCCAACAACTCCATGTCCTTCCTGTGCTAAGGACTCCTAAGCTGGACTCCTAAGCTAGGGTAAGTGCTGTCTGGAAAGGGCCTTGCAACTAAGGAAAAATAAATTGTAGGATGCCTTTTTCCCCCTGAACATGGAAGAATTTGGGTTCTGGTACATTTTTATATACATGTATATACATAATGAGTTAATTGCAAGAAAGAAATTACGGTATATAAACATCTTCTGGAGAGAGGTAGGTAGGGATGGTGAGGGAAATAGGATTAATTTTCTGAAAACAATACAAATAGACTTTTTTACACCTCTTAAATAGATCAGATATGGCTGAAGTTTTCCAAAAATTGCAGGAGAAAGGGTGAACGAGATTTATTATCCAGAAGTAACTCTTCTCTGAAGTACAAGGTAAAACAATGCTGGCATTGCTTGTTGTTGTTTTAATGCACCTTTGCTTAAGTGTTTATGATTACTGTTATCATTAGTATCTCCAGAAGTATTGTTATAAACCATATTACATGGAAATAAATTGCTGATATGAGTGGTCTTGATCTTGCTGATATGAGAACTTGAACATTTGCAAAGGGTTCTGTTGCCTGGAGAAGCCCTGGCTGAAGATGATGGCCTCAGGGCCTTTCACTGCCATGAGGAAGGCTGTGCTTTGTGATCTGGGTCTGTCACCTATAAAGCTACTGTGGCAGTTGGATGGTAGGAAGAGCAGCTGCAGCTTCGATCGCTGTCTCTCCTCCTGCACCTCTTCTGACCTGTGCTTGCGGTAAGCGAGAATACAGCATGTACCAGTGCCAGGCAACCGGTGCCAGCTACTGCTATGACAAAATGACAGGTGACAGTTTGTGGTGGGTGACAGCCCAATGGACCAAATGGGAGCTGCTACTCAGGAGCAGCTGTTCTGTGAGGCAGGAGAGGCAATTGGCAGGCAGGAGGTGGCAGATGACAGGGCTACCCTAATATGCAGCTTCCTAAAAAAATGGACCTATGTTGCTTTTCAAAAAAAAGCCCCAACAAACCAAATCCTAAAATGACCCCCCTGGCTTAAAGATAAATCTCTGCCTTTTTCAGCTGCTCTAACAAGATTGACAAGTTTTTCTCCTTCTGTTTCTTGTAAAAGGGGCCCAAATTCATCATTCCTCTGCTCTCCTTTCTCCTGAACTACAGTTACCTGCAAACCTAAATGATGTTTTATTGCATGTGAATATCAGGAATGTGGTACAAATCTGAACCAGAAACTTTCCTAGAAACTGTTTAAGAGGACTATAAGCCCTCCTAAATGTAAAGTATTAGATATTTAATTGAGAGAAGTCCTCTGAACATCAGCTTCCTTTCCAAAAACTTTGTAAAAAAACCTGAATGCCCAGTATGAAGCTTTTGTTTTATTTTTTTTTTTTTTGGTGGGTGTGTTTTGGTGGTTTTTTTTTTTTTTTTTTTTGGTCATATTTTTTGATTTAAAAAGAGAGGCATAAAGAGTGGGAGACACTGAGAAGGTGATTCATGCCTAAATGGCATTGAGGCAGATTAAACACATATAAGAGTTCTTGCAGCTCAGGTCTTAAACAAATACCAGAGGCCAAACCTATTGTGAGAATAAATGTGAGAGCTCTGTGGCAATCGGTTAAGTTATTGTTCCTGATGTCCAGGGTGGATTTAACTGTTAAGGATATGGAGGTAATGCTCTGTTGGGGTGTGTTAGTCGTTCTGTACAAGGTGTACAGCTGCTTTTCACTCTGGATTTAATGAGATGGGTGAAGATGGCTGTGGTTTGACTGTGGCACAGAAGCATCTGTACACAGCACCGAGTGGAACCAGTGAGTAGGGGTGAGGGAAGGCGGTAGATCCATCACCTTCCTCAGTAAATCCGTGCCTGCATAGGCACTCTCTAAAGGAACTCTCTAGAAGGAACTCTCTAAAATCCTGTAGAGCACAACTGCTGCCAACAGGAAAGAACTGGTAATTAAATAAAACAATCCTTGCCTTTTGATGGCTTATTCAGAATTTGTGCAGAAGACAGAGTATCAAGTGTACTTTAAAGGCAAAATAGATATTTTCTGTTGGCTGACATTTATTTTTATTTTCTTTTATTAGAATGGCTGTTAACAACCATTTGCTCAGGATTTGGGGTGACATTATGTGTGTTTCCTGTGTCTGTAGAAAGAGGAAAACAATGAGATTTGCCACTTCCATGCCTTTTTTGTTTGTTGGTTTCTGTGAAAGGTAATCTTTATCACTTTTGCCCAAGATTAACTCAGTAATGTCCTCTTGAGGGGTAAAGGCTCTGGAACTTCTTAAAGAAAGAAGGACTGTTAAAATTCCAGGTGCTCAAACTAAATACAGGGCCATAAAAATTTCCTCTGTGTTGCAATTGCATGTGTTCCTAGCTTAAACCCTGCTTTTCCAGTGACTGTGAATGGTCTGGCTAATTTTAATAACACATTGAAGTGGGCTATGGATGAGTAGCTACAAAATTAGCAGTACAATGGACTTGTTTTCCAAATACCTTTTTTCTAATTGGGTATGTGGCTGTTCTCTACCATTTTAGATGTGGCTTCCTATCTCATTTGAGGTGATACCTTTTGTGTTTAAATCTAGAAAAAAGTTTGAGTCAAGCATTGAAAGAGTTGTGACTGATTCATTATTACTCTTATGATATTTATAACTTGAATGATTTTTATCCGCCTTTTGCTCTCTGTACTTTAAGAGTACTTTTGCAAATTGGGATTGTTCAGCTTGGAGAAGAGAAGGCTCTAGGCAGACCTTATAATGGCATTCCAGTACTTAAAAGGGTCGTACAGGAAAGATGGGGAGGGATTCTTGATCAGGGAGTAGGTTGATAGAATGAGGGGTTTTAAACTGAAAGAGGGGAGATTTAAACTAGAAATTAGGAAAAAAGTCTTTAATGTGAGGGTGGTGAGGCACTAGGACAGGTTGCCCAGAGAAGCTGTGGATGCTTCATCCCTGGAGGTGTTCACAGCCAGGCAGGATGGGGCTTTGAGTGACCTGGTTTGGTGGGAGATGTCTGTGGCCATATCATGGGAGTTGGAACTCGATGATCTTTAAGGCTCCTTCCAACCCAAACTGTTCTATGTTGCTATGATTTAAAGGTTGTGATGGGAGGGGGAGGTTAAGGTTCACGGGCAGCCTCTCCCTGTTGCTGTGAACTATTACAGATGTTAAGAAATTGCTACTAGAGCTAATAAATTAACTTATTAAAGAATGCTGCTTCTCTCGCGTTTTACCATGGCTCAGGCCAGTGAACCTCTACTGGGATCTGGATCCTGCCAGAAAACGGGTAGTCTCCATAGTAATATGCTAAAAGGCTTGGAGGAACCTGAGGGTGGTCTTCGTGACCTCCCATGCTGGCATAGTAGGGCATCTGTGAACTGTGCTAGAATGCTCAGCTGTGGAGGCTTGCATTAATGCAACTAAAGTCTGAGGGAATTTGAGGGGTGTTATTTTTCCACATTCCTTCTACAGAAGTCTTCTTGAAAGATGTCTTGGGAAAATGAGTCATAGAAGGAATGACCAAAATAAAAGGGTAACTCTGAGCCCTTAGGCTTACTCCTGAAAAATAGTCTCTGCCATCAGTGGTTCAGTTTTGTAGCTTGAAAAAGAAGGTCATCTCTTTTTTCCTGGTCCTCCAGCTGAGATTTTTATCTCCGGGAAATATGAAGACAGTGGCTGTAGTTGGTTGGATGTTTTATTTTTGTTGGTTTTGTTTTGTGTATGGGCTTTTTGGGTTTGTGTTTTTTTGTTTTTCTGTTTGTTTTGAGGAGGGTGATATTCCTTGAAGGGATCCTGGGTCCTGAAAATATGTTTTGTCCAGGTAGATTCTTTTCCTTTAAAGGTAATGGTGTGATTTTTTTTTTTAACTTTTTTTTTTTTTTTTCCCTAAGAAGTGGTAGAATCTAAACTATAAACCAAAGAAAGTCCTTCTTGATGCACTGTCTATGCTCTCCAGAAGTTAGATGCCTGTCTAAACACTTTTTTTCTGAATAGCTGATCTGTAGAGTTATGTTAAATGAGTGATTGGAGATGTCTCATTGAGCTTCATCTATTCACACAGGGGAGAGAACTAAAGAGTCATGAGATCTTCCAATAGATAAGGCTCCTAGAGAGAAAAGACCTGAAAAATTAATAGAGAGTGGTCCAGAAGCATTCATGTACAACCTAATTTCTATTTAAAATTTCTTTTCTCCTACTTTTTAATTGTACTCCACTATCAACTGGTAAATACTACAACTCTGTTTTTGTAGAATTTCTCAGTCATTATACCTTCCTAAAAGAAGGAAAAGGAGTTTAAAAGCTTACTTCTAGTGCTTTATTTAAATACTGCAAGGCTTCTTCATGCCTGGAATTTATGCCAAAATACGGTGACTAATTATAAGTGTGATGTAGCGAATGAATAGTTAAATTACAACTTTGTTTTTCTGCGATGTAACTAATCATAGTTTAGTCTCCTTGAGCTAAGTAAAGACCGGTGTAACTTCCTGTGCTCTGTAGAGACTGTCATTAGAATATCTCAGCTTTCTGTAAATCTTGCTCTTAAAATGTATCATAAAAGGTATTTTAACATTAGTCTTAAAACTAGGTTACATAAACCCATGCTTCCTAGCAAAATTCCAAGGCTCATAGTTGAACTTGCCTCCAAAAGAAATCACTTGTATGGAGAGGGTTAAAAAAAAAAATTAATAATAAGAAGAATATAGCCTATCCTTGTTGTTAGAGTCCTACTCAGCCACTGGCAAGTGAAGAGTAGAGCAGCAAGGCTTGGTAGGATGGGGAAGCAGGTTGCTGAGATCTAGTTGAGAGTGCTGAGACTTGCTGGGGAGAACAGAGCAGTGGATGTCAACAGGAAAGAAAAGAAATGGATGTAATACACGGCATGCATCTCCAAGTCGAATTTGTAAAGTTCTTGAGCATTTGTCCTTGTCGGCTGGCCTTGTAACGTCTGGAAAATGTTAAAGGAAATCATATGATGCTTGTTCCAATAGCATCCTTGTCTCTGGATCCAGGCTCACTGGCATTTAAGGACTGGAGCTAGGGCTTTCCTAGGTGAGCACTCTGCCATTTAGAATCTCATGCAAAAAATGAGCAGCTGGTATGGGAATAATAGCTTAGCACCTGGCTGCAGGCAGACATCATTTCTGTGCTTCCTTAGGACAGAAACCTATTAGAACATCACAAGAGGACTGCGTCACTGCCTGCATGTTCCAATATTTGGTCAATGAACAAGAGAACTGCCTGAATTAGGCAGATTGAAGTTATTCAGAGGAATATAGAAAGAAGCCCGACTTTCTGCCTTGGTGTTCTACACCCCTCAGGCAGTGAACATCAGGCAGGCTGGGTTAGCCCCACTGCCATCTGTTAGACAGGCTGAGTTAACTTGCACCTTTTATTTTTCTGTGTGCTTTGGGGGTGGGGGGTTTGGTGTGGTTTTTGTTGGTTGCTGTGGTGGTGTTTTTTTTTTTTTTTTTTTTTTGGGGTGGTTTTTGGTTTTTTTTTTTTT
>VZRU01016455.1:311139-437415 GCA_013398155.1 Pedionomus torquatus | reverse complement strand
GGACTATTCCTGCCCCTTCTTAGTGACTGAATCCTGCTCCACCTTTCAGCACGCACTGCCCTTTCCTTCCTTCTTCTGGCACTGCAACACAAACCTCAGCTGCCTCAGTAAAGAGTCAAGCCCTGAAAAGGCTATGTGTCCTAAGATCAGGGTCCTGGGGATCCTGTTTGTAGTCAAAGACTTTTCTGCAACAAAGGCAGCTGATCTTTGCAAATGTGCAGTTCGATGTCCCCTCACCTTTGCCAATGGCAGTTCCCTAGGATTAAAGGTGTTGTTCTCTTTTGTGCTTCACAAGGAGCCAGTAAATGTTGATTTCTTTGATTTCTGTTCCTTTTCATTTTTCATAGCGCATTTTTGCAGATTGGAAAATAGAAAGATGGGATAGTTATCCATTCAGTTTTCCAATTCTTGTTCTATCTGCTATTTCTACAGCTCCTAATAAACTAGGGATTTGTTGATATTTCTTATAGGGAGATAGGACACTGCTATGACAAAACAAATATGTGGTGCTGCCTCTCATGGGCTAAGTTTCACCAACTTTGTAACCCCCAGAATAAGCATCAATAATTTAATTTATATTAGACATCAGTAACTTAATTGGATTTAACTACTTACCAGGTCGACCAGTATGTGCTTGTTATTTTCCATAGCATGTCTTGTTTGAAACAGCATCATTAGTTGAAAAAATTATTAACATTTTTAAGTTAAATGATGGTTCAGCTAAGTGGATTGCCTATAGAAAATATCCAAGCAATTTCTTTCTTCTTTCTGTGAGAATAGAGTGGTGGTGTGGGTGGTAATGAATATTTAGGGCGCTTTTATTAAAAAGGAACAAAAGAAATAACACCCCCAACCAAACACACACTTTCTAAGAGCATAAATTATAACTTAATTGGAAGTTTGCTAAGATTAATGCAGTTAAGCACTACGCTACACTAAAGGCAAGGGTTAGATTCATCCCTAGTGCACTTCCAATGGACTGTGGAGTTATGTATCCTTTCCATGTATTTTCTCAAGGCTGTTTGTGGGGAGAAGGGGGCCAGATGGATACTTAAAGACACCACTACATCAGTGAAGGGACTTAAACAGCAGATTGGAGAGAAAAGTATATCTGTAGTAGTTGTGTAAGTTTTAAGAATTTTGTAGGTTCTGGTTTGGGTGTGTTTTTTAAATATCTATGTAAATAAACGTGTTCTTTTCTGGGAGCTGTTAATAGGCAGAGGAAACCTTTACTGCATCAGTGAAGGGACTGCGCATAATCCTGTAACTCATTCTGTACTGAGAAATGCACAGTGGAGAAAGTGGTCTCCTAAGGCTGTGAATGCATAGCAAAACCCCTTCATGCTTAACTGTTTGAAACAAATTATGGTTCATTTATAGCAATAATACACTTGGCAACATTTTTATTTACATTCACAACTTCTAATCTGGGAGCCACGGGAGCCTTGTGATGGGTATAAGCAACTTAATGTAAGTCTGAGACTGTCTAAACAATAAAGGAATCCTATTCTTGTCAAGTGGTATGGTTTCAAAGCAGGGTACTTGGCTGCAATGCAGAAAATTTTGGGTTTTTGCCATACAGCAGCTCTGTGATGTTAGGAAAATCTCTTTCTTCCTGTGAGCTTCATTTATCTTTCTGAAAATTTATAATAGTCTCTCTTATGTCATCATGAGCTTCTCAGGCTGAAGTCTAGATAAGACTGGATACAATTTGCAGAATACCCACTTGCAGATTTCATGGAACAAGTAATTTTATGCATTGCAGCCTGTTGCTTTGAACATGGACAGATATATTCTGTATCCTTCTCAATTTCTTGGCTTAGAAGAATCAAATATCCTGATGGTTAAGAATCAATATTGCACATGTTTGAGCAAAACATTCTGATTGATCTGGAGCTTACAGGCTATGTGATTTGTCTGGCAGTTTATTTTTTTAATGTTTTCAGACAGCCTCTTCTCTTTCCTTTTTTTCCCTTCCTCTGGAATAGATCTGGGACTCTGCTTCCCACAGACATCCCAAGCCCCAGTGCCCAATGAATTAGCGTTCCTTTCCAAAACATCATGCATCCTAAATTTCTGCAAGGACCCATTTCCTCCTATCTAACCCTAGAAAGGCCTTGTTGTGCAATTTGTTTTAATGCTTCCTGTAGCTCCCCTTATTTGAGGAGGTCCTGGGGGCACCTTTTGATCCCTCCCCTGGCCAAGGTCACTGCAGCCCTACTTGTGACTGTCCTGCCCTACCTCATTATTTAGAGCCTTCCTGAGAGCAGAAATTTAGGTAATGAGACTCTAGGACTGAAAAGTAAAAAGTCTTTACAAACAAACGTACAAGCTTCTAGTAACTCCACAGAAAACCCACCTTTCTGTAGAGGCAAATTTGTGCCTTTCTGAGGGAGAGGGAACTGAAATTCAGCACTCAAGCAAGCACAGTACTTTATGATGCATCTAATGAACTGCAGCACCAGGATCCCAGAAGTTTTTTATTGTGTGATTATTGCGAATTTATTTTGGTGCTAGGTGTCCCATGGCCTAGTGAAGGTCTTGTAAGTCACAGGAAAATTAAATCCACTTTCTCAACATTGAGGTTTCTAATAGTGAATTAATGATTTTTCCCAACTTGCTGATGAACACTTTAAAAGTCTTTGAAATGAAGCATGTAGTTCATGATTTTTTTCCCCTGAACTTTCTAATTTTTGTCTTTACCCTATTTGTTTTAATTAAGGATCAAAGTGGAAATTATTCAATCTATATTTTTTTTTCGGTATCTCTTTTGCTTGCAGGTAGGTTTAGATGGTATTTTACCTGTCAAGCTAAGATTTGGACTTAGTTCTTTTGTTCTGTGTAAATTTTAAATTTTAAGAGGATTCAGAACAGTTTTGCATTGTTTAAAAGCTGTCAGTATGACTGAGGTAGATCTCCATAAGAATAAAATATCCCTTCATCCTCAAATTACAATCTTTTAGTTGAAATGAGGGAACCCTATTTCTCATCAAGCAGGTCGCAAGTCCTGTTTTTTGAGACAAGATCTTTTTCTATTTTATTCTCAACCGCTACACTGCTGCAAAAGAATACTGCCCAGCCTTTATTTCCTTCTAGGTGTTCTTAGAAGGGGACTTTTTTAATTTAAAATTCTAGTGTGCTCACATAAATGTTTCTGCACAACATTTAACTTCAGGTTAACCGTTGTCTCTTTGCCAGGAGTTTCCAGCATGCATTCTCCAGCTGAAGAAGTTTTTCATTTGCTCGCAATGCCTGTGGCGCGCTACTCGTGGTAGCTTTTGCTGTCATCCCTGAGCCAGGGAATAGCACTCTGATTCTTCTTTCCGTGCATTCTAATTTTTCTCCATTTGCTTATCTTCTGCACTTCTTTCCTCTGTGCAGTAACTCCTCTAAGCCCTCTTTTCCCAATTTTTAATTTATGGATTCTACTTCCTCTTAGCTTAGACAGACAGTCTTTACATTGTTACTTTTTCTATTGCAGCCTGCATTTTTCTCTCATCTGTGGTCATGGTCAAAGTTCAGAACTTGTCCTCTCTGGCTTCTCTGCTTGTCACTTGAATTTCCTCCTTCCTCCTGCTGCTTTATCTCCTTTAGTACTTCTCATCCTTCCTTACCTGTTATGTCACACCGTTCTGCCACCTCCAGTTCGTTAACATCTGTCCAACAACCTGCTTCTTGGGAGCCTTTGAGCCATAGGTCACAACACAATCTAAGGAGAAGTAATGGCCTCCCTAAGCCCCTGTCCTGCTTCACATCTTTGTGTCTGACTCTACACCTGTATAAGCATACCTGACACAAATCCAGACTCTCTGTTAGAAATGATCAAAGTCATCATAATCCTTCTCTAATGGTGAGATAGAGTATTTATGTGTTCACCTCTGATCTGTATATAGTGGCCACATTTTTGACAGTTTTCTCTCATTAAATGGCTTTTGCAAGCTAGAGATTGTCCGAATAAGTAGGACAGCAATTTCCGGCACCATTTGTTAGGGTGTTCTGGCTTGAATGCCATCCTTAAAAGCACTGGCACAGATATTTGTGTTATCTTTGGCTGCTGCTCACTCTGAACTGTGCACAGCAGAATTTTAGGGCAAAGGGATTGTAGTACAGGAAGAAAGCCTGCTATTGCAGGTTGTTTTTTCACAGTTTATGCAGTTTTTTGGGCAGTGTTTGCACTTGTCTTAATATTCTAGGGCTTTTGTGATCACTGGATTAATTTTCATCAGTGTGGGCTGCTGAAGGAGGAGAATGCTTGATGGAGATAATAGATCTATGTGTGCCTTGATGAGTCTGGAAGGATAGAAGGAGATTCATCCTCAGAATTTGCCTTATTTCCTTAAGAAGTAACAGTTCATAAGGAAAATCTCTTGAAAAATTGAGTTTGTTTTCAGCCTAATTACTCGGCTATGCTTCAAAGTCTCGAAGTCGTGGTTGTCCTCAGGATCGCACCACACTCAGCAGCTGTGTGTTTGTGTAATAGCTTCAGGAAACCCTTCTGCTTAGCTAAACTTGAAAGTGAAGTGGTTCAGTTTTCTCATGAAATAAAATTGGTTCTGTGAGTTTTAAATAAAATACAAGGAGTAGATTCATATTACGATGGTAGTAATGGTAAGGAACATCGAAAGGGTATTCAAGATCAGGAGCAGATCAGCATGGTTCACATGTTTTTGTGTTCTGAGTCAGAGACTGAAATGCCAATTTACTCATTTAAATGGGGATTAAAACCCTCTTTTCTTTCTGTGTTTGCTAAATATTTCACGTGACAAGAACTAGAGAAAATTCAACATGGGAATACCATGTGTTTCATGGCAAGAATATGTGCCTGGGAAGAGAGATTTGAATCAATTTCCCAGTTTAATTCAATGAATTTTGTAAATGCTGAATGAAAGAATATGAGAAGGCATCTCCACAGCACTATGGTTGCATTCAGCCAAAGTTATTCCTAAACTGCACTTGCTAATTGTTGATTTAGAATTATTTGCTAGAATAATCTGCATTTTTTTGATGGATAAAATGTTTTCTAAAATAGTTATCTGTCCTTAAGGATCTTAATTTACAATCTAGACAGTTCTGGGTTAAGTACTAGAGATGCTCAACTGTGACAAAAACTTAGACACGATTTTCAATAGTGATGTCAGTATGACATTGCGATTCATCATGATGGTGCTGTTATAAATTTTTAAGGTTTTGGGAACATCATTCTGTTGTCTTTTTAAAACTGATTGACTGATCTCTTTTTTTTTTTAAAAAAATTGTTATAAAAACATTTTGAAAACAGAATTTGATCCTTTTTATGATATTAATTTTGCATTGCAGAAAACTATTACGTTTTCATAAGGTCTAGGATTCATTGAACCATAATTCTACTGTAGAGTCATGCAGACTCAGGTATTAACATTTCTTTATTACATATTACTTCCAAAAATATATCTCTGGAGAAAAGAGGCATACTACTACCTGAAAATGAACACTAGCTTGTAATACTGTTTCAGAATAGTAGAATGGTGCAAAGTCCCCTGAGAATAAGCCAATGCCAATTTTTCATTAAGTAGTTAGAGGCTTTACCTTTCAAAGCACTTAAGCAAGTTTAGCGTTGTCTATTGTTCACCTATTCTGTTGTCTCTCCTGGTTTAATCATGATAGAAAATTTTATGTTATAAATCTCTGCTTGCCTCTTGTTATGCATGCACAGACTCCTGTGAGGCAAAGCTACTCGACACACAGGATTAAAAAAAGCTATTTGGTAAAAAAAAAAAAAATTAATACCAAGGAAATGCAGGTTTAACAGTGATGACAAGATAACTGTAAAGAGAGACTATTGAAGTGGAGTCTGTTTATAGAAAGTATACATCAGGAGCATTAAGCACTGTATGGAAGAAATTCTTGTCCTGATAACGTGCACAGATGCAGCTATATATGGCTTTTCTTCTGTATTCTATATTTGAGGCTTCTTTTTTTTTTTTTTTTAAGTGAGTTTATTGTGAAATTTGATATAGTAAAGGCATTAGAAATAAGAACCCTTTGGCTACTTGCAAGCAGGGGAAAATATGAAGCAATATTGTGGTCAAGCTTCCTTGGTCAGTTCTCTTAAATCCTTTTTCTAAAGGTACAATGTGACAGAGTTTTACACACTCATTTTACAATTCCAGCATTTCATGGTGTCTGTGGAGAACAGCTCTGTCCCAAAGCCCCCTCCCATTTCCTCTGCTAGTCTCTGTGGCTTTGGAGAAGGAACATCTTACAGCATTCATAGTAGTGATTGACGAGAACTTTAAGTTGGAAGTCTCTAATGATGGTAGTGCTTGGAAGTAAGCATATAAAGTAACAAAAATGTTTGAGAGGAATTGTGCTGTCTCTTGTTTGCTAGGTGTCTTCTTGCTTTCAGAGGTCTTGGGAGGTTTAAAGACAGCTAAATTTAGCACTAAGCTGCTCTTGTCTTCATTGCAAAGACCCTAATAAAGGAAAGTGGCAGTACATACTGTCTCTGAAATATCTTGAAGGTATCCCACCCTGAAATGCTGCTGCATTCCCAAAATATTTCAGTCCCTTGAAAAAATAAATAGAAGAGCCCAAATGAATGTCTTGGGGGACTGTTATAATTTAAATGTTTCTGGGGGTTTACCAAGCCAGTTCAACCTCTAACCTGGTGATTTGATCACAACTGAATTATTTCTGAAACATTGTACTATGAAAATGGTTTTGTTTGGCTTCAGTGCAAAACAATTACTTTTGGATTCAAAGGAAAAGGTTTATCATTTTTCTTCCACAACTCTCTCCTCTTACATGACCTATATCTTTGCATATTGGTTTGGTTACAAAATATAAGCCATATTTTTCCTCTTATGCCAGGTTAATGCTCAAGTTTGTCTTTTTGCTGTGTTTCCTTTAATAACTGTAGTGGCATGAATTATTCTTAAGCACATCGTATCTTTTATTATGCCTATTGTGATAAATTAGTATAAAACATAGTAGGTCAGCGTTCTATGATGCGATCAATTTTGCACTAATTGAGTTTCTGCATCAGTAATACATCAGCTATTTAGAGAATGGTGGAGGAGCTATTTTACATCTGTAATTGCTGATGAAGTATGAAAATTACCTGTGAAGGCTTCTGATAACACCTGGATCTAGATGTTCTTTTTCCACTTTACACATTCTTACTTTCAAAGATGAAGTTTTGGTATCTGTATCTGTTTTGGTATCATGCAAGAGCTGATGGACTGAATGGAAACTTCTTCATCTAAATGGCTGCCTATGTTCAGTTTATTGAAATGGGAGTGTCAATGTCTCAATTTGTTCTTCCTCATCATAGATTAGGCCATAAAAAAAAAAAAAAGAAAAAAAAAAAAGATTACTGGCTGCTTTGCTTGCTCTGCTAGATAAGTTAATTGTTGATAGAGGACTATTTAAATTTATAGTCTGCCATTACATAGGGGATTTGATGGAAACACAAAGCTAAAATGAAAAGAGAAATTATTGGAGATTGGAAATCTGGCAATTATGCTTTCTGATGTAGGCTTAGACTTGAGAGGGAAGAAAACAAACATTAGAAAGACAGGGAGTTTGGATCCAATAAGTAAATTGTCTGTTATTTCAGCTGCCTTGGATTTTTCTTTTGTGTAGGTGGTATTCCTGTTTCATATTACTATGAGGTATCTCTTAGGTATCTTCATTGACTTTATGGAAGTACTGGGGTTCAAGTGCACCTTACAATGAGCACAGTGATTGTGTCTAAAAGCTGTGTGAAGGCAAGTTGACATATTGAGAAGAGGACAAGATTCAAAAATATATGTTTTTCTCTTTCAAAGAGCAACACTGTGGGTGATGAAGCATTGTGGTAGGACAGTGTAAGGAAACTGATCTTGATGCTGTGAATGTAGCAAAGCAGAGGATCTTTTCTCTGTCTCTTAATTAATCTAAATATAGCATTACCCAATATATTCTTAAATTTTATGTTACTGATATACAACAACAGTAGAGGAAATCGAAAGACTGCTTCTTAGTGGCAAGGTCATCTGGAATGTTTACGTTTCCATCGGGGAAAAATGTTCCAGTGCATGCATTCTCAGACAAAAAAGAAAGAATAGTAGAGATAGCATTAAGATAGCAGTTGAACAGCTTCTAAAGCCAGAAGAAAACTTAAGAGTAGCTGAGCAAAGCACGATTTCAAGCTTATTGGCATCTAAGCCCTTTGAGATACTGTTTGAAAGGAAGACAAAGCAAATGTTTGCTGTAATTTTTCAGAGCTCTTAATCTTTTCCTCCAGGTCACTATTAATGATTAGTTGACAAGCTGCATGACAGGTATAGAAATACATTGTATGTGGTGTTTGTAGCAACAGCAATATTCTTATTAGAAGGAAAAACAAGTATGTAGTAATGTCTCAGAAGTTAGGGAAGACTAAAGTTCACAATGAAACCTAAAGTTAATTTTCCCACAAGACTCCTCCTTGATTTGTTGGGCTAAATATAACTACTTACGGGGTAAGCTTCTGAAGGAGGATTTTTATGGGGCCTTTTTCTTGCTTCTTATAAGTCTGGGAAAGTGTTTAGCAGAGCCAGCAAAAACAGAAGTTACTTGTAAATTTTGTGGGAAGTTGGTAAATGATTTTAATCCCAAGAAAATAAGATGATGATTACAGGAAACAATATTCTAGGAAAACCTATTCTACATGATATTTGGTCCCTTCTGTCTGTGAGAGCAGAGGATGCTCTATGTAAGTACCCTCTATGCATCAGGTCAGTGACTCTGTACCATGGTGGTATATCACCATGTTTGTTTTAAGTCAAGGACTGAGGAGTGTAAGAGGCTATCTTGGGGTGCCGGCAGAGGAACCTAGAACAAGCTGCTTAAACCGATTTTCTATAAATGGGATATGTAGAGCGTGAGAGGACTGCAGAGATAGGTACCTGAATGTCGGATAATATATTGATGTATGATCTAGAAATTGATAACATTATAGATGTACAAATTTAGAAACAATAAACTAGAAATCTAGTAGAAATAGAACCTTAAGTCTGTCCTGGGTCTGAAGTTGAATACCAAGAAGTAAAAAAAGTCTAGACCTGCATGTTAACCAAATAATAAGAATACAAAATATTGGACTACTGTTTGCAATGATTACATGTCTGTCTGACCCAAAGAATAACATATGGAGCCTACAGGGAGAAAAAAGAATAATCTGTGCTCACTAGACCCTTCAATTCAGTATTCCTTTAATTCTGTTGTGTGTGTCCCCCCTTCAGCTTTAGACTGTTTCCAAATTTACCTAAGCGTTACTGAATTTTAATTTTTTTTTTTTTTTAAATTTATCATTATTCAAATTTTCTGTTTTCAGACAGAAAGGCGAAAGCTACAGTTGTGTTCTTGTGAGGGATCTACAGGTGCCCATGATTCCTTGGTGTCACGCAGTTAGATAGGAGTGAATTGTAGAGATGTTGTGCAAACATATGCTATGAGGGGAATTGGCAGTACTTCATCACTCAACTGCTCTTCACGCTACTGACAGGTAGTTGAGCCTAATAAATGGAGCCTGGACAGGTGAAGAGATAGTCTTCTGAAGAAAAGAATAAAACCCAAATGTCTTGGAAAGAAGAAAAAAATAAAAAAAAAAAGATAAATGAGATGAGCATGTAAAGGACTATTGGAGGAGTAAAAAAGGAGTAAAAGTAAGAGGAGCAAACTTTAGGTTAGGTCTGTTAAACAGTCAAAGTATGCAGGTGCAGCAAAGTGATTGCTACTAAGTGACCAGGAACAAAGTTTGTCTGATATGATCAAAGAGGACACAGAAGCAGAACAGAAATAGGTGCAAAGGGGAAAAGAAGTCCACTTAATCATCAAGGGTGTTTCAACCATTGAGCAAAACTGTACAGAGAAATTATCACTGCAGACTCCTTCATAAACACATAATACGACATAGTTTATAGCACAACTAAATGATGTTTGGGTACCACTGTCACATCATAATTCTGTGGAGTCCCACAATGTAAAAATTACAAAACATCTGTGCTACTGTCATATTTATGTGGTCTTGTGCCCTTTTCAGTCTCATGGTCTACTCTGAGCCATATGTACCTTGGGAGTGCATTTTTGCAAGATGCAAATTCTGCCCTGGCCACAGGGAGAAGCAGAGGGAGAAGAGCTGGAGATGAGCTGTGTTCTCTCTTCTCCCTCTTCCTCCCATTTCCTGCCCAGCAAGGTGACAGTGCACAGGTATGCTGTGGTTGTGGGATCTGAGTCAGGGTGAGAGGTGAAAGAAGGGAGCTATTTGTTTCATGGGAGGGGTGTGATCAGGTGCCTCAGACAGCAGTGCACCATCAGGAATGAAGGCTCTTGGGAGGATTAATTCCATCCTGTTTTTCCTCTTGTGCTTTCCTTCTGTCTGCAGTATCTGGTCAGATGTCAAACAGGGAATTAGAGGTCACAGAAAAAAAAAAAAAGAGAAGCCTACATGTACATCAACTTCCAACCCACAATTATCCTTAAATAGTTAAATATCCTTTTATAGTTAAATAATATTACAATAGTTTTATTTTAGTAACACAGAACAGTTAGATGTTGATGTTGGGGAATTCCTTTAATTTACTGAGACTCCTGGAATAAATCATTCCTTGCTTAAATTAGGTTTTCTTGTGTACCACTTGCATGAACAAGTCATCTGTCTCATAAATGGACCTCTAATTGTCAGGAGGGAGGATGAGGGGGATGGAGTGGTAGATAATAAGAGCCTCATCCCCAGCTTTGGACAAATGCATTGTGCTATGTGAGTTCTGGCAGTTGTGTGTCATATCATCCATTTTTCTTGGGCCAATGAAGCAGAATCAGAGCGAAGAAATACACAACTTGGAAAGATGCACTAAAAATAAAGAGATTGAAATGAGTTAATGTTGTAATTGCTTCCTTTTTTTCTTATTTGCTGAACCAATGACTTTGCTTGAGAAAAGTTGCTTGAATAAATATAAATGATAGACATGAACAATAAATCTAATCTCTGTGAAAAATTGAATGTCTTAATAATTGGAAAATTCTTTTTGATTTACTTACTCTATTTTACTTCTACAAAATTCCTCACCTTGTGTAGTTTCCATAGATTTTTGATTGTTTCTCTCTATTGTTTTTGCAGCAAATACGACTTTGAAACTGATGTAAAGATGAAGATTAAAGTTAATTCAGTCTTTCAGCTTGATAGTGTAGGATCTTGAATTTATACATAAGCAGTTCACTTTGTAGGTGGAGGAAAATCACTATATAATTACAGAGTGTTTTATCACAAAATAGAAGTCATTTAATTGCATTTAATTGCCATCCTTTTATTTTATGTTCATCAATATTTTCTGAAATCCATTATTTCTGGTAGCCTTCTCCCCTCTTTCCCGCCTTTCTCTTTAAGAGAATGTAATGGTTATTGGCCGATTTTTTTATGCTGGTATTAGAAGAACATAGTTGCATGTCAACCTCAGGCATCCATTTTTGTCTGGATAGGCCACATAGATACACTAAAATTTTCATCTGCCCCATGTAATGAATTATGAACTCCCTTAGATTTCTGAAGTGTAGGATATGAGGCATGAAGAGCTGTCTACTCGTTTGCTCTTAAACAGCATCTTTCTTCCAGTACATTGTTAGCTTCCTTATGAGATATGCACTTTAGGTGTTGAATAATGAAATCTCAGGTGCCCAGCATTGACTATTATCAGTGAGGTTCATTATATTGATCAGTTGCTAAGGAAATTTGGATATAGAAGTAAGAATGAGTCAAATTAAGCACCTAAACAACTGTCCGAGTAAGCTAAGTACAATGAAGCCAGTATGAATTTGCTGATCATCAGCGAATCAGTAGCACTGATTCAGGGAATCAGTTGCATTGTGTTCAAAGTCAGATTTTTAAGCTTTATAATTTTATGGGAATAGATATGGTGATTGCTCTACTCCTTCCCTTCCTGAAACTTCATTTTTGGTTAGATGAGATGTTGTGTCAAGTTTTCCAAGACTCTTAGGAAAACCCTATTATAAGAAAAATACTGCAATGTAGCTATTTCTCAAATAAAAAGAGAGCTGTTACTTATGAGACAGAAAAACCCATGGGCAAATGCTTGAAAATATCCCACTACATTTTGTTCATGGGGTTGACTTTTTAAATTGCAGAAGGCTTTGCAACAACCAAGTTAATGTGTTTTAAATTTTTCTTTAATTTTACAATGACTTCCTGTCATACTAGAAGCCAGACAAGAAACATGTTTCAAACTGTGCATGGAGACAAGGTGAATTTTTGCAGGTGTTCAGAGAAATGGGTTGCACCATGGGTGTTCAGTCACCCTCTTATTTTTCTTTGTACTTCAGAAACTCTACATCATCACTGTGGACTTTAAACACAGTTTCAAGTGGACAATGACCTAAGGTGAATGAGGTGGTTTTGTGGTTGTTTGCAGGGGTGGGGACTTTTTTTTTTTTTTTTAAACTATTATTATTAAGCTTAAGATTACTTCTGATCTTATTTTGATAGAAATTGATTAAATGGCGTTAAAGCAATGGCTTAACTGTAACAGGTTTTAGAGCCACATGTCTATGTACTTCAGTATTTAAGTGTCATTTATTCTTCCAGAGTCCTGGGATGGCAACGTACCATTTCTTATGTGTTTGCAGTCTTGGGATACCACAATATTCCATGTAGCTTGTATGTGTGGGAGTGGAACAGAACAAACTGAAACACCCAACTTTACTTTTTCAGCTTGCATTTTTCTGTGAAAAGTGTTAAACTGCTCTTCAAAAAGTTTTATTGAATACTTGATTTTGACTTATGACATGACAGACAGGAATATGTTTTCAGTAACTAGGAAACAACATACTGAACATAGGAATGGTGAAAATCCTCCCATAAAAAGAGAATGTATTCACAGCAATATTTATGTTTTTTTTTTTTTATTTTTGTATTATTTTTTTTCTAAAGAACATAAAACTTTAGCCTCTTATTTTGTGAATTATGTGGAATGTATCACATGCTTTCTGGGATAAATCATGGATTTCAATTTGTGTCAGGCTTCAAGGCACTGTAAGTAATCTGTTCTCATCTACACTATATAAGGATTTGACCATTAAAAAACCAGTTCTATATATTTTTGGAAAGGAGCTAATGTGTCCGTCTCTTGTGAAATAATACAACGTCCTTTAATTCTTTGCAATTTTGTTGGTTAAGGGTTTGCATAAAACTAATGAATTCTAAATCTTCTAGGGTAGAAGTTTTATTCTTCTTGCTAATATTTCAGCCTTGATTTAAAAGATTTTCTTTGTGTTTTTTCCCCTAACAAGCAGAATGTATTATCTCATACTCTCAAAGCAAAATACAAACAATCCACTCCCCCCTTAAACCCTCTTCAATCTTCAGGTTCTATTTTTTAATTTATGTAAATGGCCTAGAGCATAGGGAACTAAGAATTAAAGTTTTCATTGCAAGGATTGTGAAGCTATCCAGCATTTTAACAAAGCCATTCCTAGAACTTTGGAAAGGCTTTTCTTTAATTAGATATTTAATGCTGTAGCAGTCAGAAAAAGATAATGGTGAATTTTTTAGCAGCTTAGAAAATAAAAACAATGGCTATTGTAGGGTGTACCACTGGACATTTAACTTGCAGTCTAACATTGCTAAATGCTTATTAAAAGCAAAAGATGTGTTTTTCTCCATTTTGAACTGTTTCCATCATTCTGTATCACTTTTTGATGTGATGCACCATAAGAATTTCCTGTTACTGTATTGATGAATATCTTGTATTGTTGTGATGACTGAAATCTTTTCTAATTCATAGGGTAAAACCCATAAGGGTCTTGAAGATCATGAAATACTCTTATGACTGGAACTGTATTCCCTTTTTCTTTTAATAGCTACATGTTGAATGTTCTCTTAAAACTGACTAGCTATTTGAACAACAAGTTGCAGTCTGATCCTGAAATTTTGTCAAGGAGTTTGGTTAAATTGATTTTAGCCTTTTCTGATTTATGTTAAAATCTTGCTTATTTGTAATTTAGAAGAAAACAGAGTATCACAATTTTTTTTTTTTTGCCTTCAGCAAGCATAATACAGAATATTTCCACTGCAATAATAGACTTTTTTCTGAAGTTCTATCTTTCTGTGGCTCTATAAATAGCCACAGAAATAGGATGGGGACGTACTGAATACAGGTCTATAAGTATTTAATAAATTAACAGAAAAGAAGCATGATGTTGAAAGAGAACCACCATAGAATATCTTAAAGCCAAATCAGGACAGAAACTTATTCTGAGAGCAGAAAATTAATTTTCAAATGCTTATTTTAAATAAATAATGAACTTTGGGGACCCAACTGACAGTTTTAGCCACTAGGAAGTAATGGAAAATGAGACTGCATTTCATGGATTTTTGTTTCTAAATTTCCTTCACCTTTTTTAATTGGCTCATTTTAAAATAATGTAAATAGGAGTAATGTTAGATTCCCAATAATCTTACCTGGTTAGAATTTTTCAATGAACTTTTTATTTAGGTTAGTAAAAACGACCAACTGAAACTGGAACTAAACAAAGGAACGTGTTGTTCATAGATAGGGAGTCTTAGTTCTAGGTTGAAGATCAACCTTAGAGATCTTCCATCAGTGAAACTTGAAGCTTCTGCAAAAGTTGCAAATCACATGGTGCTAACATGTCAAGAAAAAATGTCAAACTAATGCTCATTAACAGAAGAAAATTCAGTTTAATCTTTGCTGTACTTCTTTATGAAGATAAAGATCTGAACACGACCTACATGTATTGCATTATGTCTCCCTTTCTAATGTGGGGACAAGGGAAAACAGTTGAAAACTTCAGACCAGTAACAGGTGTGCTTATCAGCCAGTTCTTTGACTTGCTTTTTGTCTTTTTTTTTTTGTAACACCAACTGTAGTAAATGAGGTGAGGTGCTTGGTGAAAAGGAGACAAATATTATCCCTTCTGTGATCCACTCATATATGAAACATTGAGGGAATGAATGAAGGTTGTCAACTGTCAGGTGACTGGGATACTAGTCAGTCAGAGGATCATTCCAGTAATGTTAACTAGATGCTGTTGGAACAAGAGCTGTAAAGACTTCAGAATTTTCATGTACTGAATTAATGAGTCTTCCTGCGTCAGAATGGAAACTTGCTTTAATATTTAAGATCTCTGTTTTAAGTAAAGGGAGGTTTGGCTGATGACGACCTCCCAGTTTTGTATAAAAGATCTTTCAAACACCTTTCCCCCAGGTAAGTCATATGAGAGATAGTTTGTGGATTCAATAGAGGGTTTGAGCAGGTAAAGAAATATTCATGAAATCTATGCTAGTATTGTATATCAAGTTGTTGACAATGATTCATGAGTCAGGCACAAAAGAAAGCACTGAGGTACTAGGAGTTTGCCCATTGATGTTGTTGGTAGGAGTTTTTCAGTAATAAAGTAATAACTGTGTCCTAAACCCTTGCCTACGGGAGAAAGAACACTGCTTTTTTTCTTTCTCCAACTCATCTAAGTTCTCGGAATGATTTGCTCTGCTGTAGAGTCTGTACTGTATTGGGTCCCTGTGTTAAATGTGGAGAAAAAAAAAAAAAAAATCCTGTATCTGTCTCTGGAGTGGATTAGTAACTTTTGCACATGAGAATAAATAATTATTCTGCCTTACCTAATAATATGCATGGGTGTGTATTATTAGGTATGTATGTGCTATATACCACCACCCTGACTGTCTATACTGAGCTTATAACATGTTCCTTCCGCAGAAAAGTTGTAGGAAGCCGTTATACGCAGAATACACTGTCAAATTTCCATAACTCTCTTTCCTGAACTATCACAGTTGCATGATGTCTTGAACAAGTTTATACAATACAGTTCAAAGCTTTGCTACCCTAAAAATCCACAGAAGACAAGGCACTTAGACTATAATGCTTTTAAAGGAGCGTCAAGTGAAGAAATAGTTGTTTCAGGCTGGATAGGCTAGAGAAGGGCTTTCTGCACTTTGCTTCTCTGTGTCCCTATTGGGCCACTTCCTGTAATGGAAGATCTCTTTGAAAGTCAGGCTAGTAAACACGGTGTGAGAATAAGCAACACATCTGGCTGGAGTGCTAACAAAAAGGATGTAGCCCTTAGTTCTGTGCTTAGCTGGATGTATTTCTACAAGGAAGTCTTTAAAAAAAGAAAAAGAAATTTTTGCATTGCTGTGCACATCAGTTCTGTCCTTCTTTTGTGTAGCTTTTGATAGGTTGTAATTGTGTTCTTGGCATTCACAGTGAAGCACATTAATTTTGCTTATAAGTCTTTTGAAATTCAATAGAAAATATGCAAATGGTTCAGGAGGAACTATGTAATTCAAAAGAGGTGTTATGTGTGATTTTTTAAATTTTTTTTTCCTAACTGAAAGAATAGAAGCTTCATTGTCTTTTCAGAACTACTTTATTTACCACGATAAATCAGGAGTCTATTTCCTTCCCAAACTTTTCCAGATCCTGATGAGATTCTAGTGCTTTGTGTGTGTGTAAGGGAGGGGCTAGTGTGTTCCTGTTGCTATTTTTATTATTTAATTGTATCCATACCTCGGTGATAAGACGGGCTATTCCTTTATAGATTTTCTTACTGCCCCCCACTTATCCTCCAGAATACTTCTCCTTGGAACTCTTGTATGTTTTTTCTCTTATGACATCAGGTGAGAAATCAGATGAAGACACAGTAGCAACATAAATAGACATTGATAGTCATTTTAATATCTCACAGCTTTTACCTAGGGCAAGGTATTACCCGTCAGCTGTACCACAATAAATACAAACTAGAAACAACTTAAGGCAGTTATTGAGGAGAAATCACCTTGTGCAAATTCCCTGTCCTGTGAGAACTTCTTTTCCTAAAGCTTTGAGAAGAATGGAGCAATTAATATCTGTGAGGCTGAGGTGGTTGTTTCTCATTCAGTTGTACTTGCTGTATATTTCTCATGTTGTATTTGTGACTTATATTGGCCTCCGGAGGCTAGCTGAGGGATAAAATGTCACTGCTTTAAGAGTGCTGCAGAGTAATGGGTGCCGTGGCTGCCCTGGGGAGTGGGTAATGCAAGGAGAAAGGAATGAGGCTTGGGATGTGTCTACAACGTGCCTGCTAAGCAAGGAGGGAAGGAGTGGACCTTTCCCGTTTGGCAGGTATGTTTGGTGTGTCAAATCCTCCAGGCTGCATGGCCTCGAACCATCCATTTTAGCCCTATGTTCACAGCGTGAGTTGCTTTTACTTAGAGGAAAGGAAAGCCTGGTGTATTTGCGCACTTGGGGATAGGTGTACATTTCCAATGAAGTCTGCAAGCGAGGTGTGTATGGGAAATGCAGAAAAATTAGTAATGCTTCTAAAAGGTTTTTAGTCTTAATGCTCTTTCAGTCTGTTTCTGCAAATGCTGGTTTTGGCATTAGAAGAGGCCTAAAAGGTTTCTGACCTCAGTTATTCTTTCCCATCCTTGCACTGAAGTTATACAAAAATAACTGGTAGTGGGGCCATATGGTAAACCGAACTGCCTTAAATTTAGAAAGGATTTAAAAATATTATTTTCATTCTGTGAATGCAAGGAAAAGGGATGTATTATTGCAATGACTAGGTTGTTTCTGTGCTATTTTGAGAGCGGACAGTAAGCAGCAATACAAAAGGTTGACACCTCCCTAAGTTAGCTTTCAAAACAAAACATTCATGGAACCATAGCTTAAATTTCTTCTTTGTTTGTGCAAGAAATCTTTGCTGTTTATCCTAACATTACTAATTAACAGTGTATTCCTACCCTCAGCCTTTTATGCCAATTACAGTTGTATCCCGTTAAGCTTACTGTTGAGTGTTCACTTGTTTGAAAAAATACATCCAGCCATGGCATTGAATGTTTGACATTGCCTCTTTGCTTCTTGTTCGTTGTGGCTATGGACACGTGTATTTTCAAGTACATCAGTCTGAAAAGTTAGGTCCTGCAATTGTTCCATAGAAAAGATTGAAATGTCATGGTTGATACTTCAAGTTTTTCAAGTTTTGGTTTTGCCAGAGTACTATGGATATAAGGATACTTTGGATATAAGGCCTGTGATGGCGTTTTGTCTTCTTGGTGGGCTGGCAAGACTTCAAAATAAAAGTAGTGCATTTGGGGGTGTTTTTTTTTTTGAAAACACCGAAAAAAACCCAGGTGCACATAGTGGCTGCAGTGAATAAGGCTCTTTGCAAACTGCAGTTAAGTTCAGAGTCTTCCTGTGACATTCTATAGTTGAAGGATTTCTGAAAATACCTGTCTTCCAAATGTGAAAGAGAAGGACAATGGCTTCAGTTTTGTTGTTGTTGTACTTTGTGTTTAACAGCGGTGGGGTAGTAAAGCTAACCCTCTGGCATCCACATGGTCATTTTCACAGACATTTTTCTGTTAAAACTACTAAAACAGTACAATAGCAGAACAAACAGAAGTTTGTTATATTTGATATGTAAATTGACTTGTGCACTAGCTAGTTGGTTTGTTGCTGTCTGTGGAAGCGAGGAAGATTTTTTATACCCCTGAGCACTTCAATAAGCTTTATTGTAAATGTGTTTCTATATAAGCAGTATAAAACCTGTAGGTTAGGATCACAGTGATTGTTTTGGTGAAGGCAAAGAAACCATGATCAGGAGAATGGCAGCTCTTACAGGGAAGTGGGGAGATAGGAAAGATATGTCAACACCATTACCTGGGAAATTTTTTTTATAGAAAAGCAAAAACAGCTGTCAAAAGCAAGGGTTCTACTTGTGAATGGGAGTACCATCAGGGAGTTAGGTGAAAGAGTAGAGTCTAAAACATTTGTCTCAATCTTTTCTCACCTCTTTGTCTAACTTCCTCTTGCTCTCTGCCCATTCTCACTTGTTCCTGTTTTCACCAGCCTGTCTCAGGATGGGATTTCCCTTGGCATTCTCCTTTAATAAAATAGAAATCTCTGTCTCTGTGTTTACGTAAATTTGTTGCCAGCCTCCTGTGCCTGTAGTTTAAAATGAATTGCTGTACACTATTAGCAGATTGAGAATACTGTGGGGTTTTTTCAATTATTATTATCTACTGCAGTAGTATCTGGTAAAGAAAATTTATCTGTTCAGTGCATAGTCATGAAAGAAAGGGAGGTATTTTTCCTTTCCCGTGACACAGAGAGAAGATAGAAAGAGAAAGATGGAAGTGGAAAAGGTGCTTTAGCCCCATGTGTAAACCACAATTTTATATCACTGGTAATTGTTGTCAAAACTCTAAAAGAGGCGCTGTTGCTATACCCATGGCATTCTGCAATATAGAAGCATCCAATGTAGATTCCCCTTCACTTTTGCTCCTTCCAAATATATTGTTTGCATTTGGTCTCTGCTTTGTGCACAGTGTGACCTGCTGGTCAGGGCCGCTGTCTGCTGGAATTCTTGGAATTTTACTAAATGTCTCTGTATGTGATGGTGCCTTCCCTGGCAGAGAATTGGAGCTGGAAACAGCAAGGATTTTGAGGGGGGGATGGTGGGGGTGGAATATCTCATGCTCATAGAGAGAAGCTTGAAAAGATGGCTTGGATGATGTACCTTATGTGTTATAGTCTGAAAGCATATTGTTCCCCCTCAACCCAGAAAACATCCCGTGTGTGTTTCCTAAATAAGTCTGGTGAATTTAGGTGATTTTTTCTCATTTCTTGAGCAGCTGGATTTATAATATAATATAATATCACAGAGGAATAATAGCCTAGTTTAATAATACAGGGCTGCCTAAATAGATTACACAGCTTTTACACAATTCTGCTTTTCAGTGCCAGTAAGGCAGTGTCAGATGTATTCAGGAGCACAGCATAGGTGAAACAGAGACTCTGAGTCTTCTCAAAAAATGGCTGAAATCTACTTGTTCATACAGCTATAAACCCGCTTTTGTCTCTGAAGAGGAGAGAGAGTTGTTTATGCTGTGAGATTTGATGCGTCTAAGTGAGCCTTGGCTCTTAATTTACACACCTATATAATCCCTGCAGAGATGGAGGTGCTCCCACTTGTTCTCTGGGGATACTTATCTTCCTCTATTGAGTGAGAGAGGAAAGGTGGCAGGGAGGGCAACCTTCTCTTACATTTAGTCTCAAAGATGTGAATATTTCCCCTTCTGCCTCCCCATCCCCCATGCTGATGAGTTTAAGCAGATTAGTTTGCTTTATTCAAGCAAACTAATTTCCAGACCTGGAAAAAAATATTTGAGAAAGTATGTGGTGATTTAAAAACAAAGGGCAAAGCTGTTGTGGAGAGCAGGCAAAATGCTGCGTGTGTATGTTGGAAGCAGTAAAGCTTGCAGAGGGAACAGTAGGGAGCTGAATAAAACAGCCTTGAGAGCCATTCCACTACTGAATGATGCTGAAAGATGGAGTAAGATCCAATTTTCTTAGCTCAACAGCACGAGCCTTGCAATCAAGGCAGTTCCCATTTTTAATTTTCACCTGTACTGTCAGCCAGCTTAGTGTTCCCACACAGCAAAATGTTTGCATTTGCCTTCAGCGTCACATCTGGAGCTAAAGGTGCTTACACACACCCAGCCCAGCCTCTGCTCACTGTATCTGAAAGCAGACTCCTCTTCAATGCTCAGGATGTGTTTCCAGAGTGATAGTCAGGATTGCGTTGCATCCAAGAAAGTGCTTAATTTTTATTTGGATCCCTCACCTCTCCCTTTTTAGCCTCTCTGCCAGTGGAAAAAAAAATGTTCTATTTGCTGACCTGTGAAGCAAGAAGGACTTGTTAGCTGGATTTTTGCTGGTATGATGGAAAAAAGTCTATCTGACTCTAGAAATGGAAATCTAGGCTCTGATAGGTTTTCTTGAGAACTTAAATATTTATGTTACAATTAAAAAAAAACAATCATCTTGAATTGCTTTATTGATTGACATATGTGTGCTTAAGAAAAGCACATACTCTATTTACTTCAACTCCCCCACCAGTGTTTCTCATGATCTTTGTGAAAATCAGGCAAAGAACTATCTCAGAAAAACTCTGTTTTCTCTCCCTCTTTTGCATTAATATGAATCAGCAATGGTTTCAGTGAAATGTTCTGAAATAGCTGATATGAAAATCAAAGCTAAGTAATCCAGAGGACAATTGAGTCCTTTATAAAACCAAGTAACAAATCCATAATAATCTTCATAAATGGTAATCCCATCAGAACACCAATATCAATAGAACTCATTGTTGGTTTAAAATTTTGATAAGTTTAATGACTTTGGAGTACCACAGGTGATGCTTATTAAAAAGTATAAGCTAGTGGCCACTGTGTTGAGTGATAGAGAACATATTTTAAATAGTTTTTTGCTGTTTGAGAATACTTTTTTTTTTTTCCTGATTTGGACAAAGTTGCATGCCTGAAAATCTGAATTTTTTTATTTTTCTAAGATTGCTGTGGTTAATAGCTACTATTTAAAACTCTGTAAAAATACTTGTGAAAGGGACAGCTTACTAATCACTGCCTTCCTACAGAATTTTCTTTTAAATGTGGAAGTTTGGTACCATTTTAAAATGTATTTAAAATGCAATGTAGTAGGGTGCTACCTCTATAATGTTAAGAAAATGTCTTTAATTTCCTTTTGGATAAAATCTACAGGTATTATCTTGATGACGTGCTTTCACAGTCATCTTAATAACCAGAATGACGTGTTTTGGGAAGTTTCTAATTTGTAACAGACAATGCATATTTGTTGAGAACAGTCATGTCACATCAATCTAATTTCTTTTGGTGACAGGTAACAGACCTTCTGTATAGGAAAAAGAAACAGATTTTGTGTATCTCTAGTAAAGCTTGGTTATTGATGCGCACAATGTTTCCACAAGCAAGCTAGATTAATACATTTAAATGTAACTTGTAATAATAAATGTTATGAATTTCAGTCCTAAAGGGACAGAATTGATGAGTAAACAAAGTATGATTATTCGAGGATCTTTCCTGCCTGAAATACAGTTCAATTTTTTCATCAGTTACTAGGATGATAAAATAGAGGATACTCCCCCAATTTCACACTCCTGTGTAACCACAGGAACAACTGTGCAAGTTCAGTAAAAAATATCTAGGAGGTAGTGTGGATCAAAAGCTGAACAGGAGCTAACAGTGTGACACAATTATTAGAAGGGCAGAGGTAAATGAAATGAAAAAGTTTGAAAAATGTGAAATAAATCAAAATATCAGTAAAAAAGTAGTTGCAATGTGGTGACAAGTTTTGGTTAAGATGAGAACCAACTAGGGCAAGAAGACCAGGCCAGAAGTCATAGGAAAGCAGGAAAAAATATCACAATCTTACAATCAGTAAGGAAAGACAGATATGAAATTGCTTTAATATGCTGAAAATGAGACCTAAGAAGAGACATGTTTTAAAATGTGTTAAGAGTGCCTAGAAAGAGAGAGAACAATTTATCTTCATGTTTATAGGACATGAACTAATAAGCTTAGATCACAGCAAGGAGGAGTAAGCATCAGGAAGAGTCTTTGAAATTTGAGTATAGGAAAGTCTGAATGAATTGTCTGGAAAGTAGTGGATTGTCAACATAGGAGATTTTGAAGAATAAGTTAGAAGTATCTGTCAGGAAGGTATAGGATCATAGAAGAACCAGATGCCCTTTTTTTTGAGAGGGTGTGACATGCATGTGTATGAACAACAGTTATGCTCAACCCATGATGAGTAATTGGAGATTTAACCTATGATGAGTAATTTATTAAAGTAAATTAAAGTATTTGCAGTGGCCATAACAGAGCAATGACATGGAAGACTCTTGGCTTACTTGACCTGAACTGATCAGCTGCTAAAGATGTTGTACCTACCTGTCTTTACTGAAGCTATTGTTCCCAACTGTTGTTGCTTCTGTCATCCTTCTTAACACATTTGTGTCAGGCGGACGGTAATTACGATCGCTTGCCACACTTTAAATATCTCCAGGGTATGCTATTCTTCAAGGCAGCAAGCTGTTGGGTTGGCTCTACTGATTGTCAAACTGCACTTTATAGTGAGTAATAATAACGTGATATTTTTTTTTATTAGTCTGAAATAGCATGAATGTTTTCACAACATATTTTATCACGGCTCTGAATGCGAGCACAAGCCCTTAAAACTCTTTGGAAGTGAAGTCAAACAATATTTTGAGAATGCCAAATCTCTAACTGAAAGAGAGTATAAAATTTTTTTTTCACTATTATTTTGAGTTTTTTTTTTGTTATTTCTGGTGTGTCTTTGAAGTGTTCTGAAGTTTAGTTGCCAAAATAAAGGTGACCTGTGCTATTCAGCATTGGAGGCTTTCAGGAAACATGGGAGTGCAGCAGGCCTTGCCGACATAGTTCTTTACCAGATGGGTTGCAAAACTGGGGAAGCAGTCAGAAAAACAAGGGAAACCTTCTTCAGCTTTCTCTGAATGATAGATCAATAATAATGGTTTCGTTTAACATCTTCCTTTAAATAGAAGTTTCTGTGTGCAAGAAGGACGTTCTGTCAACTAGGCTTATTCTGCCATTGAAATCATCATCTTAGCAAGTGGGATGCTGACATGATAAACTCCAGAGAAACCCAGGTGTAAAGCAATTGCTTAATATCATGGTAGGTCAGGGCTACAGGTGCAGCAGGACACCAAGGTCCAAAGGTAATAAACTGAAAACTTCCCTTAGTTAGAATTACTGCTGGACAGGATGCCACTGAACAACTGTGCACAGCAGCGATGGCAGGAGTTCAGTTTTAGACTTGTAAGCCTTTTGTTATCCACCTGTGGCAGTATTTGTGCCACCAGAACAGCAGCTATTCAAGTGCTTTAGATAACTGCATGAACACCAGGGCTTTTTATTTAGGTTGTTTTTGGAGAACTTACAGCATTTCTCTATTTACTTGTTCAAAGCTGCTTTGGATCACTTGATTGGTTTGAGATAACCTTCACCCTAACTGAGCTAAAATTCCCCAACAATGCTGGAAAAGCCTCACGGTAGTCATGTTGTGAATTCATTTCACTGGATCTGTGTTACCCTCCTGTAACTGAAATCCTTGCTTATTTCTGTTTTCACCTTCAGTTTTATTGCAATATTACACCTGAACATAGCTCCCACACCTCTGTAGCAATCTGTTTGATTAATTTTGAATGGCTGTCTTTTTCAAATATTATTTCAACTCATCAACATGCTTAAAGTCTTTTCATAGATGACACTATGCGATATGAGTTTCTGTTCAGATAATAAATGTGCCTGCCTTTGTTTAATCTCACTTCCAAATCTGCTGTTTAGTGGCTGATGGCTATTCTTGCATCTTCACCTAATTTCCTATATCTCTATGTGGTGACCCCTTCATGTTAAAAAAAAATAAAAATAAAAGTTGAATTAATGTATAAAATGTGAGGCCAATTCCTTATGTTGGCTATTTCCTTGAGTAAGAATTTGATTTAAGCTATGTCAGATTGACTTTCTAAATTGACTTATTGATTAAAAAAAATCCAACAAAATAACTAATTTTACACCCTCATTGGTTTACTTTTTCTTTTTTGCTTGCTTCTTTTTAAAAGCAGTTACATGAAGTATCAGGATAGCTCATGTATGGACCATCTGTTGTCAGTAAACATTGGGAATTATGTGGAGAAGCAATAGAAGCACAAACTAGAGGTATCTAAGGTCAGATACAAACTCTCCAAATCTGTGAGGATGTTTAAAATGGTTGATTGTGCTGAAGGGTGAATGACTGTTTCAGCATAAATAAAGCAGAGCTTACAGATTTTTATTTACAGCTGTAATATAATGAAGTAATGAAGTAATTTTAACAAACACGTAAACTATGTTGGAAAACAAGAAGCGTGCCTATGACTGTGAAAGAGTTTTAGTTATAAATGCTGACTTACCTTGACCCTTTTACCTGTGAGGCAAGGATGATGATACTTCAGTCCTCCTGACTGGAGGATCCAGTGCAGCATAATTTCAAGAGCAGCTTTTCTTCATATATCCTAGCAGAGAGAAATTCAGGCATTTCTCTCAGCCTCTCTAGGTTAGGTCCTTCAGGGGTTAATTTAAATATTGGTCATCTCAGGTGACAGTGTATTTTAACAGTTTATTAGTGTATAAAGTGTATTTAATTTACGGGATGTTTAAAACTGTAAACTTAACATTAAAACCTGTACAACCTTTAGAAGCTATTTTGGAAAAATCTTTATTTATAATCTCTCTTGTTCTTAACATTTTTCTTTAAGTGAGAAATTACTTGAAAGCCTCACTTTTTTACATTATTTGAAGATAATAGATCAAACACCAGCATCACTCAATAATGTTTTCTTACAACTAAATGAGCACATAAAAGATTAACTCGCTCTGTAAAAGGAGAGCTGTTCTTTTCCATGCTGAATTGAGAATGGAATAAATCCTTTACCCTGTGATAATTCTGCCTGGTTGCACATGTGTTACTGAGAAACCTGACTTGGATTCACACCGTGTGGCTGCCAGCTGCAGAATCCCCTTGTGCGTGTATTTATGTGCATGTATATATGAGGAGGGCTTATCGATGCAACTCCTGGCTTAGAGGGCCATGGGCTTCTTGGTTTGTAGTTGCCAGGGCTTTTATTTTTTTTTTCTTTTCTTGGGTGGAAATCCTCTGCTTTCTTAGTTTCTCCACTTGGCAGCCCCCATCCCATCCTGCAGAACTGCGGTACCAGAGTCCTTCCTTCCTGATTCTAATATCAGTGATAATTTCTCATCAGCAGGTGGAGGAGAGATTACCTGTTATCAAAAACATCATCAGCAGAGTGTTATAGGCCAGGAAGGTTACTGCCTGCCATAGATACATACTTAGTGAATGTGAATCAAAGCTGAACTCTTATTCCCTGCTGAGGACTGGCTTTAAAGAAGCGAAAGTATTGAAAACATCTCCTTTAGCATCATCTTGGAATATCTGTATATTCTCTCTCATTTAAAACAAACAAAACAATGTAATTTCCAGTTAACTGTGAGGCCAACCTGCAACTTCATTCCTTTGAAAATGTTGAATATCTGCATTGAGGTAGAACAAAAAATTGCTTTCTCACAAAAGAACTCTTTCCTATACAGAGCCATACTGAAATAAGTAATTCTCATTTAACAAATCATAGAACAGAATCATGGAACTGTTTAGGTTGGAAAGGACCTTTGAGATCATCTAGTCCAACCATCAACCTAAATCTGATTTAAATAAAATAAAATAAAAATGCTCCACAGCCTCTTTTTTAAATTGAGGATTAGTGAGCAGAGAGTTTTTGGTTGTGGTTTGGTTGTTGGGTTTTTTTTGTTTGTTTGGTTTGTTTTTTTTTTTTTTGTTTTGTTTTTTTATTTTTTCAGTTGTCTGGTAGAAAGAGGATAATGCAAACATCGAGAAGAAAGTGGTTGGTATCATGCTTTGTGTGTGTAAATATGTTACAACATTTTATGCTATTTCTCAGGCTATATAAAGTTGATTGAAGAATTTGGTTTGTGAATTTGCTGTCTCTGACAAAATCAGCTTCTGTAGAAAAAGATCAAAGGGTGCATCGCATCTTCTGTAGCTCCTAGAAAGTGAGCTTAAAAGTGCAGCTATTTATCTGATTGCTTGTGTAAATAACTTCTTGGAAGCATAAAATTGTACTTAGCAGAAACATTTTGGTTATTTGAGTTGTCTTTAATAATGAAAGCTGAAATATTTTTCTAAATGGACTATTACAAAGTATATTCTTCCAATTCTCCATGTGACTTTTTTAATGTTGCAGTCTGTGAATTCATATTAGACATAAATAAGATTAAAAAAGTGAGCAAACCCACAGCCTTGTGTACATCAGGAAACAGTTCAGTGCTGCAGATGAGTACAACTTTACAGTCTTTCTACTTACAAGGACGTACTTAGAGCTTAATGAACGTGGTGTGCTAGTTTATATTATGAGATAAGTTCCCAAATAATAACAGAAAATTAGGTTGTTGTGCCCACATGATGCTAACAAGCTGCATCATAGAGAAGGCACTAGAATGAAGTGGTCATTTTTAAAAATATCATCATTAAAATTGAATTCAGGGCTGAAAACCTGTACTCTGTTCCTCATCATCAATTTATCCCACGCTTTCTATTTTAATTATTCTATGATGGTCTTTGAAAACACAGCTGTCATGAGAAAGTCAAATGAACAGTAGTAGTACATGATGTGCTGATCCACTGAGAGCATGGAGGACATTTGACCTTCACCTTCTTTTTGTATACCCGTGTGCCATTTCAGTCAAATATGCCACCCATACATTTACGACGACTTGATCAAAAATCAGTGCTGGCACATGTAACAGACCATTAGACCGTCCTGCTGAGTTCACTTACAATGGAACAGGACTTGGGAGTGGATGAAAATCATCAAGTGATAATAAGCCTACAGTTTCATTTGTTCATAATATATTGATTGGTGAAAAGTGCAGCTGTGGAGAGTCGATATGGCTGTATACTGTTGTCCCAGCTGGACAAATGCACTTAGGGTCTTCTCGTTACTGTAATTACAAAAGCAATCAGTTTTAAAAAAAGACTACAGCTACCATGTAAATGAGTATTGAATTTAGCAGAGCAGCAGCAATATGTTACTTCTCAGCAGCATCAGTTTTCCTGTGCAGAGCAACACTCCCCCCAAAAAAACCAAAACCAAAAACAAAAACAAACCAACAAAACCAGCAGAAATGCTGTCCTAGTAGTTTGTTTTGTAGACTTGCTTAACTAATGATATCGCATTAAAAAGCATTAAGCAGTCAGTTCCAGGAGGGAACTGTGTCAGAGGTATCTGCCTCAAAAATCAGTCCCTTGCCCCAGTGTCTTACTTTTCCATAACGAAGTAAGCATAATACTGGAAGTAAATAGATAATAGGTGAAATACTTTGGTTGTTGGTACCATAATGTTTCTATCTGAGTTGTTATGGGATTTTGGCACAACTGCTCATGCTTGGTCTTTTTTTTTGGTGTGAGAAAATATTAACAGACATACAGCCTGTGCCAATTACAGGCATTGATGAAGTGTGTGTCTGTGTGTAAAACCATTTTACAGCACTTGAGAGCCCCTTTCGTTACATTATATGTTGTGTTACTTCTAACGGTGTCACAGTGTTATGTGGGTGGAATATAAGCTTGGTCTGTATTTTTACAATGGCATCTAATTCTCAGGATTTATCTGGTGTTTGTAATAATACTTGTTTAATTTTTCCTTGGCTCTTGGTGATGAAGAAGGTTTTATGATGAAAATTATTCTTCTATCTGCCATTATATCATACAACTTTGCTTTCTCTGGCGTGTCGCATTCCACCTACTATAGTCAACATCCCTGCTCCTGCTGGTACAAGCTGTTGTCCCAGTCTGCTCCAGACTTAATTTGTGAGATTTGCTGTTTATTCTAAGGCCTTCTTTGCTGTAGTCTTTCTCTGAATGAGTGGCTGCAACTGCCATTGGCTTTCCTGCCCTGCCAGTCTTCCAATTTCTTTCCATTTATTCCCAGATTTCTATCCTCCTGATGCTGCAGAGTAGCTTGTATTCCTGATATTACTAATTTTTGCAAGGAGCTTTATGCTTTTTATGCTTTTTATTTTATCAGTAGACCAAACATGGTTGCTGCTACCTGATAGGATGCCTGTGCTGAACTAGCACACAGCAGTAGTTTGTTTTTCTCCCTCCTGCATTGCTATTTTTGTCTCTTGCCATTCTGATCATTACAAGGTTTTTTTTTGGAATCAGCTAATGCTTATTCATGTAATTCTCTTCACCTCATCCCCATCCCATGCACCTGCCACATTTGATTTGCTTTGTCATTTATTTGACTCCTCGTGCTTCCCAGATATACATATACACCTGTTTTATGTGGACTTGTTTTGTATTCTTCCCTACCAGCTTTTCCAAATGTGGACAATTTCACACGTACCTTAGAAAGGTGAAGTTATCCAGGAGAATTAAATTTCTACCTTTACTGTGAAAAAAGCACTGAAAAAGAGCACCATGATAGGTATTTTCATGTGTGTTGCTGGGCACTAGAGATGCTGTGCTGCAGAGAATGCTTTAGAAGTGCCCTAAGGAAAGACACTCTGAATTATGGCACGCATCCATGAGAAGCAAACCCATAGTAGTTTGCATTTGTTTTATTTGCGATTTCTATTAGTCTAACAGAAGGCACATTTTGAAGAAATTTCACTAATGTTCTGGGTTGCCAGCATACATGGAACTTGTATATGATTACAGTGGAAGACTCATCAAATTTTATTATCCATGCCTGTTTAAAAAAAATAATTTTACTATGGTAAAGAATATGTATTCTATTTTCTGTGAAGACTTATTTACTTGACAAACTTGTATTTCTGTCTTTTTTGCATGTACCTGAGAGCTGCTTTTGAGTCCCTACTTGCTTTTAGCTCCTTTTAGAGCTTCACAAGCTGCTGTTGGACAATTTCCTGCTATCATATAAATAAATCATGCCTATTCTTAAGTATTCTGTATGACTTATTTTTTGCCTGCATTTGCCATATGAGTTTATTTTCAGTCTTTATTCTTTCAAAAGATGCTGGTAGAATGGAGTCTCGCTTCTTTGACTCTATCATTCTTGCCAGAGGTTATTCTACAAAGACTGTCAATGGAAATGCGTGAAACTGAAAAATCTGCAGCAGCAAGGGTTGCTGTAATCCTTTAGTGTCATTCCACAGGCGGTGAGGTCTTTCAGGGGTAAAGTAAGTTCATGGTTCCGCCTCTAACTACAGCTATATCATGTCTTATCTCTGGGATGTATTAAAGAATGATTTCTGTTTAAGTACAGATTTGCTGGCATGAAGGATAAGCGTTGGTGTGGGTGAGAGCATCTGCTTGGACGGCTCTATTTCTCTTTTCCAGAGCTCTTCAGAACAGCTCTGTTACTCTGAGACTTTTTGATACAGAAAGTCTTATTTTTGCTTTGCACCATCCAGATGTGATTCCCTTTATCATCCATTTCTTTCAGTAATGATTTTCTACCCAGAAACTCTAGTATCTGACATGAGGCCACTTTAATTAAGTACAGTTGATTTGAAACAAAACAAGAGGTGTTAATGTAAGGCTATGCACTGGGAAGAGTACAATCTAGTGCTCTTGCAAATGGAGGTGATGATGGCTGGCAGTGGGTATGATGCTTATGAGGTGTTTTTTAACAGTCTGGTGTGTTCATCTTCCTTCTCCTTATCTATGTTAACACTAAATTCCTTTGTTGCAAAGCTTCCCATGACATTTCAGGCGAGAGTGAACAACTCCACACAGGATCTAGGGTAACACATTTGATTTTCTCTCCTTGCCTCTACCAGTCCATACAACAAACCATGGCCCAACCACAATGTGTGCTCTGTTAACTGTTTTCCTTAGCATTGCCTCTTTGGTAAAAGATAATCCTTCATCACTGAAGATGGGACCATAGGTGAGATGAAATAGTAAACACTAGGACTTCAGTATTTCCTGATTTCTGAATTGTCAACAAAATTGTAAGGATCATGAGTTCTGAAACCAGAATATGTTCTTTAAAATTGTGCAGGAGAGAAAGATAAAGATGTCATTGGGTGACACTTGCCTTACCCAGCTTTGCTGTCATTTATCAGTGCAAATGAAGGACCTACTTTCCCCTGCCCCAGGCTTGAAATCTGAACATACCTGCAGTTAGACTGTCTTTCTCTAGGGAGAAAGAATGGAAAAATGAGTGGAAATAAAAGAATGGAAATTTTCACTTCAGAAATTTCACTTCAGTTTCACTTCAGAATTGGTAAGAGGGATATTCAAAGACTCTTCATTGCATCATGTTAGTTGTTATCACTGACTAATTTTCTTAAAATTTCCTCTAAAAACATCTGCAGGGGTGCAAAATCACACTCGCGAAGCATTTCTTATGCAATCTTGAAGGAGCATGGAGGAGGAGATTCAGGCGTGGGTTACTTAATGGAGAAGGTCTGGTCACTGCATCACCCAAGGAAAGGATTAACCTAGGAATAACATCCGTTGTGAGCAACTTATAAAGATTTGCATTGGACCTAGCTGCAATTTTGTTACCCTGTTTTATCCAGTTGAGCAAAAGGAAAAAAGAGAAAGAAAGGACTTAATAGCATAGCAAGACTCATGTTTATTATAGCCTCTAAAACTCTGTTTCTGTAGCCAGTCAAAATAAAATTCCAAACATACACACATTTACCATAAAAATTCGGAGTGGCATAAATTTTCAAGATAAGTTTGGCTACTGTAGGAGAGAACTTCTTCTAATTTGTAATGCAAATCTCAGAAGCTGTGTAATGAACATAAAGAAAAATATAAGATAATCATGTAACTTAAAATTACTGTGGAGGAAGTTGTTCTAAGAACGGTGCAAATAGGAATAATTTAAAATTATTGTGTAGTGCAAAAGATTCTTTATCAGCAAGAAGGAAAATCATGGAAGGTTTACATCACAGTTCCTAGCAGGAAGCTAAAAAGAAAATCTGTGCAGTGAACTTCTGCAGCAGGAATCTTGCCTTTCAGCCACACTTTTTACCTCCATTGTAGATTTGAAGAGACTAATTACTTCAAGGATACAGTATAACATCTAGCTCAGCCTCAGACAACTACTGAGAAATACTTTCAATTAACAGAGCCCAGCCAAGGGTGAATCTGTCTGTTTTGTAGTGTGCCTTCTGTAGTTCACTTGTGAGAGCTTTCCTAAGCTAGTACAAGTTATAAATAACATTTTTATTTTGACAGTGATCAACTCTGCTTTGTTTTTCCACAGAGAGCGAAAATCTGCTTCATAACAGGTTATCACAATAGTAGGTATATCGGTATTCCATACTCCTTCCAAGCAGTGTGGTAGAGACCTAACAGTAACGTTGGCTCATGTGTCTTTATTCCCCCAAGAAACAGCTAGTTGCAGCTGTGTTCTCCCTGTGATGACAGATGGTTTCTGGTGCTGATGTGGTCATCTCCAGCAATTGATTTTGCCACAAAGTTGCTCCACTGGCAAAACTGCCAGTAAGGGCAGTGATACTGGGTCAAACCGGCAGGCTTTAAAACCACCTGCATGTGACTGACACCGAGCACGTGGTCTACTAACACCTAAGAACACCTGCCTTGCCGTACCACAAGGATGAGCTAGTTTACGTTGGAGATCAGAGTTGGAAGAGTGCTTTGGAGTGCTAAGCAGCAAAAAAAGATATATGCACCCAACAAAGTAGATCAGCTGAATGTCAGATGTACCCTGAACAAATTTCTGTTTTGAGGAAATCACTTTTGTTCTATGCTGTAATAAGCAAGCTCCGTGTTTAGGCTCTAACACAAGTTATGCCAAGGGTGCCGCAGCAGCGTTGGCCCAGCTGCAGATAGAACTTTACTCAATAGAATAATGCCAGAGAGCTGAGGAGGATGCTAAGGTGAGGCAAATTTTTCCATGCTTCCCCACTACATGTGCTGTGAGCTACTCACACGTTGTCACTAGGTGCTACTCTTGAAAAAAGGAGCAGACTGACCATGTCTTTGGGTAACCAAACACACAGAACAACAAGTTGTAAAAGAGCGAAAGGCTGAAAACTTTCAGATTTTTTAAAATGCTTGTAATGTGTTACATATAATTTGAAATAAGTCATTGTCAGGATTTTCGCTGTATTGTGGTTTGAGAGAGAACCAGATCGAATGATTTTCTACTTCCTTTCTTCAACTAAATACTATCTGTCCCTTAAACATCAATCAGGATGAAGCGGGCTCATGAGATATGGATGTAACCCTGCAGCGTGCGACTCACAACCCTTTTGACGTATCATGGCCACTTTTTGTGGCTGATACGTGGGAAAATGAAATGATCTGACAGAGTGTCTACATGTAAGTAAAACTCTAGTAAAATCTGAGGGCTGTGATACCAGAACAAAATATGTATTGAAAAAGTGTAAATATGGGACAACTATCTTTTGGTAGATGCAAGATCAGCTGAAGCCTCTTACCCTCTTCTCTTTGCATTGAAGGATAGGATATAGGTGAGGAAGAATGGGCACATGGGTAACTCCTTTGGTGTAGCTGATATGCAGCACCTGATTTTTATTATAGTATCCAAGTCCTATCAGTTTAATCCAAATATTTGACTTATCTATTAACAATTTTAAGCAAGTGTTTTAAATTATTTAAGGAGTTGATATTAGTAGTTTGTAATGTCTTTCATTAATGCATTTGAGATCAATGTGCTTAGTTTTTTAGTACAGGGAAAGCCTTGGTTTGAACTCTGAGTTTCTAAAGTTCCTTTTATTGTTCTTATTGATCTGAACTTCCATTCTGATGCTTGTATCTTGTTGGAATAGTATTTGATTGTGAGAAAAAAAATGAGGTAATTTGGCAGAACTGAGGGAGAACATATCTAGTGCAGTCAACATAGTGTACCAAGACATACAAATGGTATTTTTGAGTATGAAATTGTTTTGAAAATGATGGAACATCTCATTTTGTCTAGAACTTTTGTGTTGACTGTCAAAAATATCTCCTAATGCATTAAAATGGGTACTTTCTGGCAATGGTTTTGATTTTGGTGAATTAATTTTTTTTTTTTTATTTAAACTTTCTCCCCATCTGCCCCAAAATAAGAAGAACTCAATCCAAATATATTTTGTCCAAAAAATCGTTACCAGATCAGTCTGACATCACTTGGCATTCAGGAACTGATGTATAAACAAACATTGATATCACTGTCACTGCTCTGTTTGAAAACTGGCTCAACATCTGTTACTGTTTGGCAAAGGGGCACAGAAAGTACAGATTTTTAAAGACTTGTAAAATGCTTTCATATTTATGTAATGATTGATATTTCATTGCAATTACTAACCTGATAAAATTCTTCACCAGAGGTAGGAGGATGAGAGAAGTTAAGAGACAGGCACATCTGCTAGTCTTTTGGAGATCCAACAAACTTCTAAATGAAATTCAGACTTTGAACTCCTTTCAAGTTTATTTTCGGCCTGAAACCCAGAGGGGATAGTAATGGGCTGAAAGGAAGCACACTGAATTCCAATAAAATGTATCCCAGAGGAGCCTTTGTGATGGGTCTCTAACCAGTTCCACTCGTCACATCTTTTCCTTGGAAATAGGAATGAGACAGAATGGCTGTTTTCCTAGCAAGTGAATACCACTATGTCTATGACACCTCTAAGCTTCTAGTATTTATTAAAGGGTTCTTCAAAATATTCCAGCTCATAAATGGTAGTAATTGTGCAGTAATAGTTAGATTGGAATAAGACTTCTAAAAACATTGCTCAGAAGTATCGTGAATGAGCAGTATGTTCAGAAAAATATAGTTCATTAAATGGCAGAAAAGTGAAATTTTAGAATCACAGATGACAGTTTTCATCTTAAATGTTGTTTTATTCAAGAAATTCTTAATCTGTTTACACTTGAGATATGCCAGTCCTTAAAACGGACAAGAAAACTTTAATCTGACTAGATGTTATCCTCAGTAAGTTTTGCAATATCAAGGTCTCTGTGGGCATGTCAGTGCTGTACAATAAGACACAAAATAGATATCCTGAAGCTGATGTTTGAAGAGCTAGGAACAGAACAGTGTAGTCACCGCACTTGTCCCAGCCAATTTGTTGCTTAGCCTGGAAGCAGGTGGTGGAGCCGAGGGTCAACCCTAGAATCATTAGTAGTATTCTGAAGTGTTTAATGGATGATGATCCAGCTTGCTTGGAGGCAGGTTGAGGGCCCCTGCAAGAAGCACAGTGCCCAGAGAAGGTATGTTTCCCTGTGGAGCTGCCAACAGCAAAGTTGATTTCTTTTTTCCAACGCTAACTGGCTAAACATCAGACTCATATCTTCAGTAACACTGGGGTATTTGTTAATACTAAGGTAAGACAATGCACACAGCTGTATTTTCCAAAGCTAGGGCTTTAAACTGTCCTTGCACCTTTATGTCCCTGTGCCTTAGCCAGAGTCATAACAGCTAGTGTTTCCAAGCAAAAGTGGAGATATAACAGGACAGCTAGCAACTCTCTTGAAAGTAGAGTCATAGGTAAAAAGAAGCCATTTCTATGATGGCTTTTTAGAACAAATCTTCACTATATTATAGTGATATGCAATTGAAGTTTACAAAATCAAGCAATGAAAATTGGAAAAGGTGAGAAATTAGGTTGTCTGTGAGCATTCATAAACATGCGTGGTGGCACAATCTTTGCTGTCCATAAGACATCTCAGTCTCTGTTAGTCCCATTGTATTGTTTTGTGGCTTTGAGCTTGAATTGTGCAAGCAGCAGAGGGAGTCCTTCTGGCTTTAGTTTCTTTGTTGGAAAATTTGCAGGGGAATCACTGGAAGTCTGCACTAGAACAAATCCAATATAAAGAGAACTTAATGAGAACAGAAGTGCTAGGCAAACTTCTCTTGATCATGTGTTAATTATAGTGGTTCCCCCCCCCAGATGCTCTTAATTGTACCTGTTTGAATCTGTTTTGCTGTTACGTGCATTGCTTCTGTTTTAAAGAATAGGAGGTTTAGTTAATTGTGGCTTATTAAAACCTTCAAATCTGAAAAAGCTGTAGAAACATGGCTTGTTCTGGAAAGCCACAAAGCCCCTCTCATGAGATTATCCTAGGTAAATAAATGAATTTTGATTTGAAACAAAAACAAAGGTTTGAAAATGTTGGCATCACTGGCCTGAATTTTTAATAGTTCAATGACTGAAAACAGGAATGTGCTGGAGCCCTTCTAGCAAATATGTTGAACTGAAGCTTTTTGCAATGATATTCCCACTTTTTAAACCCTTGAATATATCTGTTAATAGAAATGCTATTTAATCTGTCATTCCCTTCCATAACCAAATTCTTTAGTAGAACAAAAATGAAAATTTACTAGATATTGCCAGTCTATGATGAAAGAAAAAATAAAATTAAATTGGATTATTGTGATTCCAAAAGTACAAACAGTTGATGCTAAAAGTAAAAATCATCTTTTCCAAACATGGCACACATCAATCTCAGTTTAATTAACACTAACAGCATTAATGCCATCTTGGTGCTCATCAGAATATGGAACAGTTGTTGGCAGATGTCTGGAAACACAGCAGTAATTAAGAATTTTTCCCCGTTGTGCCATTTATATTTAACTCACTTTTAAAATGAAGTCATACAGTTTGTAGACTCTTCAGATATGTTCAGGTCCATAGCCTATGGTGCACATGCAGCACAGCGTACACCAACCTGTTTCCTTAGATGAGATCTATGCAAGTCTAAAAATAACTCCATGAACATATGTGCTAAAGTACTTTGAGGTAACCTTTGTATTCTCACAACTTAATGTAATAAATCAAAACCGTAGAGCCAAGCACATGCTGTTGCAGTTCCTCTTGCACAGTCATACATCACTTCTTAGCACAAGAAGGAAACTGCTGATATGTATAACACATAATCTGCAGAGAATACTTATGATCGGATTTTCAAAAAGAAATATAGTATTTGTGAAGAACTTTACCCCCTATCTCTTTAAAAGAAACATACTAAAAAATGAAATGGCTGACAGGAGAGCAACATTCTATAGAAATTTCTTACTACTTTAAGGGCTTTACACTTATCGATCACCTGCTAGATGATTGCTAATTGTTCATTATCTCGTGGCTTGTGTTAAATGAGATTAAGGTCTGTTCAGCAGAAGTCTATCTCAGAGCACCTTGAATAATACATGGACCTCATTCATGTTCTTGTGGGTTTTCTTCAAGGCCAAATAATTAGTGGTCAGAGCTGCTTTTCTCATCTGAGGACCAAGGCGTATTGAAGAAACATTGCTCTGTTTTGTCATGCTATGTGTGCTCTGTTCAGTGGGAAAAAGTTTATCAGGTTATTGCTCACATTTATTAAATTACTGAGCATTTAAAATATGAAAGCAAATTGCTTGTGGAGAAGAAACTAGGCTTGTGATGCTTAAAAACAGCTATTCTGCTTACCAGTGAAGGGCTGCAGATGTTAAGGAAATGCTGTTGCTGATCATCCTGACAGAAGGACTAGAAGGAAGGAGGAAGAGACAAGGAAGCTGGTGCAAACTCCAGTAGTCTAGAGCAGTGTTACGGAGGCAAAATGAGGGGCTGTGCATTGAAGTTTAATACATACACAAAGCTGACAAAGGCAGCATCCAAGCATTCAGAGATCTGCACCTCCCTAATTAATGAGTATTAATAGATCTTAATAACAACAAATAGTGCAGGAAGGGTGCTATCTGCTTTCTGTTTTGTATGTCTTGTTTCTTGGCGGGGTAGAACTAAGAGGCAAGGTGGCATTCAGGTCCTCAGTTATTTCAGTAGGTTTTTGTCTATTTGTTTGGAACCATTTTAGGCTCATGCAATGTAAATTTTTAAAAATATAAATCTGCAATCTAACATTTTTCTGTGAGTGGGTGAAGAAGCAGTCATGTTATTTAGATTTACACTTTTTAGATGGTTTACTTCAAGCTAACTGAATGGCATACTGTGTTTCTTCTAAAATTTCTTAAAATGTTTTCTCTCAGTGTATTTTTTTTAAATAAAGTATTTTTATATTATTGTTTACAGTTATAAAGCACTATTGGTCACACTGGTGTTGGGAAGTATGGCTTAGGCTGATAAAATGCAGGTACTGAAAATGTATCAAATTCAATTTTGGATAAAATAATTTCTAACAGTATGTAATTCATGCCATTACTTAATTTTATTATATGCTTTTTATAATGATCTGCCTGCAAATTAAAAGTTTTGGATCAGGATGCTTACATGGGAACAATGATAAGCAGTCTTTGGTAGCAGACTGATTCAATAGCTCATGGGATTGACATTGTACAGGCTTTTTTTTTGCCTTGTCTTCTGCTTAACTTCTTAATTCTTTTCAATTCTTTTCCATATCCAGTTTTCAAATATCCCTAATATGTGTGGGTTGGGGTTTTTGTGGAGGTATTTTTTTTTGGGGTGGTGATGGTTATTTTTTGAGAAGGTAGTAGAAAATAGCACTAAACGTTTGACTACTAAAAACTCTTTTTTTTTTGCAAACTTTTAAAACATTTCTAGCATACCTGATTTCTTGTTACCATGTTATTATTATGTTAAGTAAAATAAGTCAGCTGTTCATATCACTTAGATCCTCACACTGACTCTGTTTGTGGGAATTCAGGGAGACTCCTGCAAATGAATGACAGGTAATCAGTAATGATTAGTAATTGCTGGTTGGTAGCAGCACATGAACAGCCCTTTTGGGTTGGTTTTCTGTTTCTTAGGCTGGATTCTGAGCTTAATGAATTCTCCGCTTAATGCATTTTCTTAATGCAGACTAACATTTATTGCTAGGCTGAATGATGAGGCCAATGCCTTGAGGCCAGTCTAGAACAAAACCTGCTAATTTCCTTGTGGCTTAATGTGGTACACAGCAGAAATATCATGGAGTATGACTGACTTTTCCCTTGTCTGCAACAGCAATTGAAGAGTGTCAGAAGAAGATCAGTCCTTTGTCTCACTAAGAACTTTGACTGAAGGCTCCAGCTTCTTTCACCAAAGAAAAAATCCCCCCTAGTCTTGGGGTTGATTTTTAGTAAGCCCTGGTCAGCAAGTAAATGACTAAGCCAACAGTATAATAAGAGAGGGGAAGGACTTTATTGCTTACCCATTGGAAGAGTGACTTGAAAGGAGATGGGAGCAAAGAACCCTGGTGCAGATTCTTTGACGGCCCTGGTGCTGATCACAGATGAAGAAGACAGGCCATCGCTATAGGAAATGCTAAAATTGGCAGGGTTTTTTGCTTCTTATCAGAAGGTCACAACATAGTGGGGTGATGTATTACATACAACTGCCATATGGCACCACTTGACAATACTGCTGTAACTAAAAATAACACCTGAACACCGTAAGACTACCATGGATTTCAAGAATATGTGCTTTTCAATCTATCCTACTTGCAAGTTTCCCACTATGTTTCATCTGCTGATTACAGTCATTGAAATGAAATGAGCTATGCTTTTTACAACAGTAAATTACTAGAAATACTCAAATATTGAATATGGAAGGTAAATAAGCAAACATGTCTCTCTTAACAGGGTCAGTAATCCCTTTACTGTAAAATCTGTCAAGCATAGCAAAGACAAGGTATTCCACTCAGAGTATTTAATCCCTTTCAAGATAACTTTCTTAGGTTAGACTTAAATGCAGCGTATAAATGTTAATGCAAGTAATTCTGCTTTTGTTGTTTGTGAATTATTCAGATCTGAATGTCTGCCGTGCACAGTCTGCAGGTTCACAGAAGAATCTTATCTAGCTACTCTGACAGTCAATCATTAGAAGCTTTAAGTAAATATAATGTGCTCAAGTACTGTAACTCAGCTGATTATGCTAACACAGCTCAAAAAGAAAGGTTGTTAAGAGAAAGGTAGTTATGCTCTGAAGAAAGAGGTGTTTACAAACCACAGTTATGTCCAGTAAAGTAGATTTTCATGGAAAAGCCATAGCATTGTTTTCTTACAGTGGCAGTTGTCTTTTCCTCAGCTGAAATTCATGCTTCTTTCAAATGGTTGGGTTGGCATGCAGGTATAAAAACAAGTCATCAACAAACAGTCCTTTGAGAATTAGATGATCTTGCCTAGGCACTACACAAAATGATTAAAAGAGTTTAATGATCCAAGACTTGACACAAGAAAAAATAGTTGAGTGGAAAGAGAAGTGATGCAGGCTGGGACCTGTGTTTCACCTTTCCTGTCTCATCCTCCTTTTGTCTGCTTGTCTTTTTCTTCAGGACAGATCACCTACAACTACCTGTGTGTTGTAGCACGCTGGGGTGTTGGGGCAGGGGATACATGTTAAATCATGCCCTTGCAGTGACAGTATAAGAGAGACAGTAAGGGTACTAAGGGGGTATGGATGTCATCATGGGTTTCTCTCGCGTAACAGTGTAACACATTGACAGGAATAATTTGGCCTATAGAGTAGAAGTGCAAGTGGATGGATAGTTTTCTAGGAGAAAGATGTGAAGAGGAAAGAAAAGGCAGAGTGAAGAGAAATGTAGAAGCTTAGGAAAAGATAATAGACCCAGTACAAAGACTATTTCACATAGAAGGAAAAGTGACCCTGAAATTTTAATGAAATGATCTTCTAAGCATTTTCATACCATTACTCCATATTAGGGAGAGCAGTAGCAAGTTGGTTAAAGATCTGAAAAAGCAACAGATGCTTTGGTCCACTTCCATGCCTAGTATTGTAAGTTTTATTTTGAATGCAGCATTGTACATGGCATATGAGGTGTATTGTATATGGCACATGAGCCTCCTGCATTCAGGCCCCCTCTAGCAGGGTTCAGCTTATTATGAAGGCAGAATGTACTTACCTTTCAGAACAAATGAAGATCTCAAAGGGTACCAAATTATGCAATGCTACTTAGTGGCCTGCATACAAGCATGCCCCTGCTTCTCTGGAAACAAGATGGCATTTTTATCACTCAGCAGGAGACAAGCTTCAGTCTCAGAGAGCTGGAGAAGCTTCAAAGATGTAGTATAGATGTCTTAAACTTAAACATGTTTTAAACTGCATTCAGTAGTCTATGAAAGGTATTACCTGTACCCAAACCTGTTTCCTTAGCCTATTACAAGAAATTTTCCTTTTCATTGTATAGTGTAGATAGGTATTGAATTTAATTACTTGATTTCTGTTTCTCAGATGTCACCATAAACAAATCTCTTTATGTATGTGGGCTCAGGTTTCTTACCTTGTTCTAATTTCTCAGTATCTGAGTTTCTCTCAATAGTTACACAAGGAGGCAAAAGGAGAAGAGTACATGATGACTCTGTTGCAGGGCTGGTTTCACTGAAAGACTAACCTGGATATATATTCTGGATGCTCCTCATTATACTATGATGCTGCATATACTATGCATTTATGGTTCACATAGTGATTTTTATGTGGTGGTTCTCTTGATAACTGGAAGTAGATCTTCAGGAGCCCCTAAGGTAAGCAAAATTGTCAGAGGCATATGTAGTAATTGCTTTGCTCTTCAGAGATCTTAAGTGGCAGACAGTTAAATGAGGATCTTATCCAAGATTTACTATGAAACTCAGAGACGAAAAAAAGGGGGTAAAATAGACAAGTTCTTTTTGAAAACCTCTCAAAAATTCTTCACTACATGGTGTTATTACAAACCATTGTTACAAATAATTTGCTAGGAATTCATGACTGAGCTAGAATTATTGCTCTTGGTAGCATCTACTATTCAAAAAATATCAGGCAGCATTTGGATGTGAAAAATGTATCAGGTTATATATATATATAAGGAAATGAAATATAACAATACGATAAACCTGTAGTAAGGGAGTGGCAACAGAGAGAGTACTAAAGGGAGGAAAGGTCATAGAGAAGACATGGGTGTTCTTTTTGATCTTTCATTGAAGTTGATAAGCCTCTCAAGAGACATGACAGAAATTTACAACTTCCTTGAACCTCAGAATCATCCCTCTAGTACAAAATAAGCAAGAGGTTCATGTGAAAATGAGATTTTGGTTGTGTAAATAAAGGTCACACAGACATGGTTGAGGTTGCGGATGACTCCAGTAAAGCAGTGTGATGGCCTCTGAGGACTGGAGGTTGTAAAGAGGGCAGAACGATAACGGCAGCCAAGAGCAGAGCAGAGACTGGTAACTTGTGTCAGGAAGAGTGAATTCTGAAGTATGAAATTTGTGTAACTTTTCTTCTGCAGTGTCAGAGAGGCTAAGTGCTACCTGAATGTAACACAGTGCAAGGTGTTTGTCCCAGGCTGGAAGAGGGTCTTCTGTGATGGGCTTATAATTTTGGTGAACTCAGTCTTCATTCAAAAAAGAAAAAAAGTTTGAGGTTATGCTGCAAATGTGATGTCACCGGTTTTTGCCGCTAGTCCTCGTGTGAGTTTCTGCATACGTTTTTCCTATCCCACTTCATCAAAACCATGCATCTCAGAAAGAGGATGCTGCCATCTTACAAATTCAGTAGTATTTAAAAAACTGTCCTGATGCCTAGATATATTGGACCTTGCTAAATAACCTTGTTTGATTTCAAGGTTTCTTATTACTGTGCAGCTCTTTTTCCTTATTTTTTTTTCATATTATCCATATGTTGATAGAGACAAAACATTGTTGTCTTTCTAGGCACATACTTCTGTTTGACTGTTCTTGCCTTTTTTTTTTTTTTTTTTTTTTAAATGTTTTGCCACTTGCTCTATGGCAGGTATTTGGGTGTTACTAGAAGTCAGAATTGCCTTCAGGAAATGTGCAAATTGCCTGAAGAGCAGTAGAAAGATGTTGCATTCATTCCTTACTGTAACTGAGTAAGACAATAAGCTCACAGCTTCGACCTTGAGTGTCACCTGCAACTCAGTGCTGGAGGCTGGTGTGCTTTTCAGATGGTTTGTTTCCTTCTTGTGCATTTGAATGGCTTGTGCAAACTAGTTGGGGATGGGGCTGTGGGTGTTGATGGACATCCAGTTGCTCAGCAAAGCACAGGATGTACACAGCTACCAAGGTGGGGTCTGGAGAGCAAGCCAGCATTTTAAGTGCTTAGCAAAGTTTGGGGGGTCAGTGTGGGCTGTAGGAGGAGAGCCAGCTCAAAACTCGGGAGATGTCATGCCTGTTTCTGGTTTCATTGCTGGTCTGCTGAGTGTCTGTTACCTGCAAGTTGCTTTTCCTGCCTGTGCTGCTGCTTCTTTGGAAATTTATGTACTTTTGCTGTTGACATGTAAGCTTTTGGAGGCATGGATTGTCACAGACTGTGCATATACACAGTTCGTTTGTGCCTTGCTGTCAGGTTCTGCTCTCCTGCTAGCTGTCAAAAATCCTGGAGACTGTTGAAACCTTTTCTTATTCCCCAGCAAATATTTTGTTGTGGCCGTTCCTGTTTCAGGGCTTTTGCCTTTTGCTTCTTGCCATTCTCTGCAATTACCAGGTCTGCTGCACTTGTTTTTTTAACACTCACAAACCTTCCTCACAAGTTTTTGCATTATTGCTTCTCGCCTGGTTTTCCTTGCTCCTCTCCTGTTGGGAGTAGAAGTGTCTCACTCCCCAGAGGCTTATTGCTGTGCTTGCTACCTGCTCTCGTTGCTCTTCTTTTCAAAGATTACCACAATTGATTAGAAGTTTTTTTGGCTAGGAAGCAAATTAAAATGGTAGCCAAAGACAACTCAGGGTAAAAAGTCCTGTACATTCAGGTCAGAGGCCTATTGAGATCCCAGTGACAAAACCTGCTGTGTGGGGAAAGGAGCCCTCGAGTCTGAGTTGAGATAATATGATGGAAGTTGATTTAGTTGTTAATGGCCTTCCTTAAGGAAACTTAATTTTGGAGCTGGTTGTTTCCTTCACTTGTGAAATGGAGTGCAGTGTGAAATGGAGTAGACAGAAAATAAGTAGGAGAGTAAGAAATAAGAAAGGATTTCAGCTCCAGCTGGGCAGCGTGTTTTGATTTTGCTTTGAATTTTTGTTTTCCGTTTTGTTTTGTTGTTGTTTTTTTTTTTTTTTTCTCCTTAGATTGGCTCAACTTTCCAGATTTTAAAATCTAAGCAGATTTTAGTCTAATTTTGAATTATTTGTAGTTTAAATATGTTTTAGATGTTGTCATTTGCAGAAGGACATAGAAGACAAAAATAAATAAATACATTTTAAGTTCCCTGATAGTCCCCATCCCCACCCCAGGATTTACATTATCTCATTTTGAGCAAGAATTAATTGTTTTTGAATTTTTTTTTTCTGAACTGGAAGTTTGAAAATAATTATCTTTTGAGTAGATGTGCAGTGTTTTGCTTTCAGACTTATAACACTTGATTTTAAAATGAATGGAAAGGAACTGTTGAAACAGCAAGACACTTGTCTTAACAGCACAGCTATATGTTGATACAGCACTGGAGTCTTAGAAGTCCTGTCTCTCTTGCTGGAAAATGTAACTCAGTGATTTTACCTGAAGTGCAGGGTACCTCAGGAAATTTTAGTTTCCAGTTATAATGACATTTATTAGCTATTTGAGTGACTGCTCTCTCTGTTTGATGTTTAATGCTTCCGTAGAGAGTTCAGAGACAAAGGTGAAAGAGGTGAGGTATATATATTGTTGTTATTATGGGTCTGCACGGTGTGGAATCTGATTCTTTCCTTAGCTAATCAAACACTCTGCTGTGACAGTTCAGGCTTCTCAGGGAACTGCACCTGATGACAAAAGTATTGTATAAGTAGACAAGCAGACAACTACCTGCAGGTTGGAAATTTGTGTTCCCATCCCTACAGTGTATTGCTTCAAAAGTGAAAGGCAAGAAGTTACTGAAGGAAAGAAAATACGAAATTGTTAATAATGCTCAAGTATTAGAAATCTATCTGAAAATAGTTTTTGAGAATCTGGTGAAAAATTCTATTCTGGTAGCATGTTGACTGAGTGTAGAAGAAAGAGAGATCATTTACGTATTATAAAGCCTTAACTGGCAGCCCTCTGAGTGAAGTATTCTATTTGGTGTATAAAAAAATATACCTCCATAGATAGTGGGTTAGTATAACTTTTCAGGTCTCCTCAAAAAGTTGCTGCTTGTAGACCGAGCTGGTTATGACTCCTGTGAAAGACAATGCATGGTCCCACTTGTACCAGAAGGTAATAGGAAAGTGGTGTCTGTGGCTGGCTTCACTTGCCAGAGTGAATGTGTCCTTCCTTAACCTTCAAACACCCAGCTAATTGAAAGCACTTGCAGAAAGAAAATGGTCTTTTGACAAAAGATCAAGAATGGATGGCAGGTATTTTTTTGGTCATGATATAATGGTTGCTAATGGAAAAATAACAGCTCAAAATAATTCTTTAAAATGTTTGGATAGAAAAAGCATAATGAAGAAGGACCCATCCATTTATTGAGGTAGTATCAGTAAAGTACACATTATCAAGATACCGGAGGTAGAGTGGTCCAAAGCTGAAATTTCTGTTCTATAGAAAACCTGGGGAGTTGGTGTTTGAGCTATATCTGAAGCAAATAGCACATTTTTGAAAGCTTTTTTGAAAGTTTTTCTTGTTCAGTTATTTGAAATGAAAGTATTTTCTAATGTCCATATAATAACCTAATATGATATGATATATTAAGATGATAAAGCATATGATACGGCTTCTGAAACTTTAAATCTCAGTTCTCAAAGTCCTTGATATTAGGAATTAAGATTTAGGGCTCTTTAGCCCTAAAGCTAGCCCATGGTCCAAATTCCCAATGCCCCCACAGACTGGTATCACAAAGGTGAAAATCTGTGATATTCTGTGCAGCAGGGGCTTCTGGGGAAAAGCAGACTTAGGAAGCCCAAAGACCACTAGCTGAATTTTCTGAGAACTGTTTATATTTTGTTAAACCTCAATGGCAATTTAGATAATTTTAGAAGGCATTTCAGGTTTTATAATTCCAAATTTTTCAGTTAAATGTGATACACCTTAAAATTCCCAGTGAGCTGTACTCAGCATACTTCTGTAGCACCAGAGTTGGTCAGAACTTCGTGTTTTATAAAATCATAAAATAAGTCTTTAAGTTATTAATGTATAACTTTTAGCCCTCCAATTTGAGTGGAAAGCTAATTCTGGTGTTTTTGAAAGGTTTTTTTTGTGTGTTTGTTTGGTTTCTTTAGGCACATCAATGTCAACACTAGTTCAGCCTTGCACCCTGGAGAATTACAAATAGAAAGCAGAAGAAAGATGTCAATTTTCTCATTATGGGAAGCAGAGGCTATGTTGACTTTAATATGGAAACCATAAAGCCTGCTGATGGATGGTGATGTTCCCTCTTTAGTGAGCTGAAGAATGTATAGTTCAGCAACTTTATTTCTTATGGGCAACAGCCAACATTGAAGGAGAAAAATGCACTGAAGGTATGAAATGGAATAACCCAGGATTTAGGAGAAAAGGTAGAAAACCCATAGAAGTGCTTTTAGGAAAATGTAAGCTAACTAACTGGAATGCAATTAAGCTTGACAATAGTCTAATAGATATGGATACCCCCTGAGGAGCTCCAAGTGGTCTGCAGATCTCTTATTTTTGCACTGTTTTGTGGCAGGGATTCTTACTAAGGCAAGCTGAGCTTTTCCCAAGAGAAAATTGCTCCTATGAAGATCTCTAAAAAGCACTTTAATGTAGATTTAATTCACAGGCTTAGTGCCTGTTGAAGGGGAACATATGCCTTACAAATATTTGAAAGTACTAAACACAAGTAAAAAAGAAAAAATAGTAAAAATTTATTATAAATAGGTCTTTTCTGAAATGAAATGGGAGCTGAACACCAGAAGTAGTTTTTCCTTATGGTAACCTCTACTAGGTGGTAACAAAATTCAAGTGAAAATAGAACAGTAATTATTATGGATGCCTATAAAAGTGTTCTGTCTCATATTTAGGTCATTTACACTGTGGTGGTGATATTTATATGGTAGAACTTATGCAAAAAAAAAAAAAACAACCCAACAACCAAAAAACAACAAAACAAGGACCAAAGATCAGAAAACCTATGGCCTGGGGGAAAGAAGCCTTTCTGAATAGCTGCATTCTGATGTACCCTAAAATACTAGGAAACTTATGGCATTATCTTCCTGCAATTTGATTTCTGTTACCTATGCTAACAAGAGAAGGATGCAGTCCTAAAAACTTAAGTCCTGAGGTTCATCTTTTATGACAGAAAGCTCTTGTATCCATCCCAGCTTTGGGATAATGCCTACAGATTGCTGTTGTGCCTTATGGTTAGCAGCCTCATTCAGTCCTCTTCCTGGGTGCTGCAGATTCTTTTGCCTCCCTTGCAGTTAGTCTCTGGCTTTGGTTGTTATTTTATGTGTTTTCTTGCTAAATGTTTCCCAGCCGGCGATGAATCATCATGTGCTGCTTTGTTCTGCTTTCCTCTGTTCTGAGGGCTTGTTTATTTATTAATAAGAACGATAACAAACAGAAATGCGTAGCTTTTTCATAGTCATTATTTGCAAAGCACGTTGTTCCAGGCTACCTTGCACCTGTGTCATAAATTAAGTCTGTAACAGACACTTAACATACATGCAATGAATAATAAAGCTAGTGTTTGCTTGGCACCAATTTAAAAATAATATATTTACACTCCTTGCGGATCAGCAGCTTTAATATTTGGCTGAAGTTCTGAATAGGACAATGAAATCCTTTTATCTTGCATGTAAGCCATTTGTTTGATGTTACTCATGTGACAGAATTTACACAAGATAAAACAAAACAAGCCAAGGATCAGAAAGGCTGTCCCTGCAGAGAGGAAAAAGCTATTTCTAAATCACCACATTCTGGTTTAAACTAAACAATAGCAGGAAAGTAGAAAGTGAAAATGGATTCACATCAATATGAAGAATTAAGAGTTCACTCAGGAAAGTTCAGGCTGGATGAAATTCATAGCCTGGCTGGAGAACTACAATAAAACTTGTAGTTAACAAAAAAAAAAAAAATTGGTTTCTGCCACTGACATTTATGACTGCAGAAAATTTTAAATGCTCTTCTACTCTGCAGAACTCTACTTCGGGCTGGCAAGGGACCTTAGAAATATTGGGAACTTGTCATAAACTCTCTAGGCTAGACTTCGATATGGCTGGAAAGTTCAGTCCTGCTATTAGTGAGAGAGAGAGGACTGGGAACTGTTTCATTGTGGGAAACTTTCACTTCCCAAATATAGTTTGGAGAACAAATGCCACTAATATTGGTAGGTGAAAATGACACTGGAGGGATGACAGCTGGCAGATTTAATCACCGAATGGTCTCGGAAAGAACAAGAGGAAGGTCCTATATCAGATCAATTTTAGACTTTTGGCAGGGGCATTGCAGAAGGTAACCTTGGACCAACTGACTGCATACAGGGAGTTTAAATTAAATGAAAAATAAAAATCTGAACGGGTATGCATATGACAGTCTGAAGCCAGTTGAACCTAAGTTGCTCAAGGGTATGAATACTGAGGAGACTTTGTTTTTCTTCAAAGCAGAGATAGAATAAAATTCTAGACTCCGAGTTCCTAGAAAGAGGACAATGTTTTTAGGGACAGGCTCTGGTATTAACATCATTAATTCACACAAGAAACTGTCACTATGTTAGCCTATTCAACATCATCTGGCAAAACAGATAAACAGTGAGTTATCAAACTCTGTTAACAATATTAAATTTGTTCAGATTGTAAACATGAAGGTTGACTGTAAATAACTCTAGAAGACATCATTGCTGCTGATTTGGGGGAAACTTGTTCCCATTCCTAAAGCTGCCAGCTTTTTCCTTACCCCTGTGAGTGCCTCGTTGTATATTAACTCCTGTGAATATTATGCTCAGAGGCAACATTGAATCATAGAATCTTTTAGGCTGGAAAACAACCCCAGTGTCCCCAGCCTCTCCTCACAGAACTGCTTGTGCTGGTTTCATCTGGGATAGAGTGAATTTTCTTTCCAGGGGCTGCTTTGGTTCAGAGTTGGAATGTCTAGAATGCATATTGGTTTAATTGTTGCTAGGTGATATTTGTAGTATTCAAGGACTTTTACAGGCTTTCCACTGAAGTTTAGAAGGAGAGTAGACAACAGTGGAATGGCCAGTGGAATATTCTGTACCATAGATATAATGCTCAGTATATAAATGGGGTTTGACTGAAACGTGGGAATCTGCAATAACTGCTCAGGTCAGGCTGGGCAACTGTTAGGTCCTGTATCTCACAGCAACTATTTCACCAGGTAGTGAGAATGACTTGTCTCTTGTATATTCTTTTACTTTTATTATTATTATTTTCCTTTTCCATTATTGTTCTATTGAATTGTCTTTATCTTAACCCACAAGGTTTTTTTCCCTTTTCACTTCTTTTTCTCCCTCTTCTCCCTAAGATTGTGTGTGGGGCAGTAGGGGGAGTGAGGGAATGACCACATTGTCCTAGTTGCTTACTGAGTTTAAACCGTAACACTTGCACTCTAGACCCTTCACAAGCTTTGTTGCCATTTTTTTTGACACTCCTCAGCACCTCAATGTCCCTCCTGTAGTGAGGAGCCCAAAACTGGGTGCATCCTCACCAGTGCCAACTTCAAGGGAACGGTCACTCCCCTAGTTTCCTAGTTGTAGACTTCTAAGGGGTGTAGAAGATTGGTAACTGCTTTGCCTTGGATTATGGGGGTTTCATTCTGTTCCTCAGCCCTGTCTTCCAGCTCAAGGGGCTGGGTACATAAACTGGTCTTACTATTTAAGACTGAACCAAAGAAGGTATTAAGTACCTCAGCCTTACATCATCCTTGGTCGCTATGCTTCCCCCCACATCCAGTAAAGGACGGAGATTCTCCTTAAGCATCCCTATCTTGCTATTAGATTTATAGAAACATTTTTACTGTCTTTTACAGTGGTGGCCAGATTAAGTTGCAGATGCGCTTTGGCCCTTCTAATTTTTTCCCTGCATAACCTCACAACATCCTCTTTAGTTTTTTCCAAACTTGTTTAATTTCGATTACAGTGTTTCCCAAGCTATAGTTTGTTTCTGGTTTAAGATTGGGCCTGGGCTATTTCTACTAATTCTTGAACAGTGGTGGTGGGAGGGTAAAGGTAGAAGAAGAGGAGAAGCGCAGGATGTAAAGTGTCTCTGAAGGACCTGACTGCCTTTGCTTGGAAGGCTGATCATAGCAGCAGTGAGGCTTGGACAGCTGCACATGCAGAGTCAGCAGATGTGCTGTGTGTTGCTAGGATGCATTGACTGCCTTCATGCCTCTGAAAATACCTGACTGAAGCAAAGTTTATCCTCACAGGCACTAAAATGCAAAGGTGTTGTCCAGATGTGATTTTTACATCTGATAAGTAGTTAAGGAAAAGGGCTGCTCTGCTGCTCTTGCTAACCTGGGATTGCAGGTGTGATAAAACCATTATGAAAGTCCTTCAGAGGTTACATTTTTTTCCACCTTGCATGCACAAAAAAGTTAATTAATATTCAAACTGGCTGAAATAACTCAAACACCTGCTCTTAGTTATTTAAGAAGTGCAGTTACAGAAACTGCCGTGCTGTGTCACTCAGACTGGACAACCTTCCCATAGTGTCTTGTTTGTAGGTAACCTATTTTTGAAGAAAGCGTGGTGCTAGGAATCCTTTAGTGTTAGTGCTTGGGAGCACTCTCTGCTTTCTTAGGGCTCTGCTCCCTGGTGCAGCTGTGTGTTGCTGCCCTGCTGCAGGGGAGGGGAGGACTCTTCCAGCTGGTGCCACTGGGCTGGGCAGAGGGGTCCATGCCCGGGCAGCCAGGGGCTCTCCTCTAGCCTGCACACAAGCTGTTGAGGAACCTTGGATAAACTTTTCATACTCTTTTTTCTTCCTTTTGTGCTACTATTTATTTTGTTAGGCTGAAAGCTCTCTGAACTTTGTATTCTCCCCATATACAGTGGTGAACACGACAGACTTCTGAACTTCTTGAGGCACTCCAGTTTCTACTGTGATTCAAACAATTGCTAAACTAAGCTCTGTGTGATGCCATTAATTTTCAAATACAATTTTCTTATTGAAGCAAAGGGCAACCAGTGTCTCAAAAGACTTGTATGCTATGGCTCTAGTGAGGATATTGTCAAATGTCCCTGAGGGTTTTTACAATTCTCCTATTTTATTTTTTTTGGCCACTATAATAGCTATATAGACACAAGGTTTGCCTAACAGCTGGTTGCTGAAAGGCTCTGTTCCTACAAATGATTCAAAGAATACTTAGGCTTACATACTGGTTTGCATCAGAAATAGGCAGCTTCTTGCCTTGAATGCTCTGTACTTGTCATACTGCAGCATTTTAGAAAGATAATTTAGTCCTAGAAGAGATTATTAAGTGTATTAAAAATAATAATAATTTACAAAAGACTAACTAGCAATTTTGTTTTTTAAAAAAGCTTTGCCTGTTGTTAAAGAGGTGCTGGGTTGCTAGAGAGGGGCTGAATGAGGAAGATTTGCCTTATCTCTGATACAGTAGAAGTGCCAGTGGCTATTAGTATACTGCATATATACATTCATTAGGGATTTTGCAGAGCAACCTGTAGTGCAAGCTGTTAAGATTCTGTAGGGAAAAATAAGAAGGTGATCACATTTTTAAAAAATCTGTAATACCTGCTTTACAGGCATGACCCAGAAAAATTAAAAAATGCTATTATGAGACAGTGTGGCATTCAGAGAAAATGTGTGTTGCTCCCCCCCCCTCCATCTATTAGATTTCATTGCAAGCAAAGGGGCAGAAGAAGACTTTGCCGCTTGCTTTTGGAAAACAATTTCAGTCTGATGTGAGTGAGAAAAAAAATATTTTCTTTCATGCTGTTATAATTTTCCTTTCCTATAAGCACATCTAACACAAGGAACCCATACGTTTTTCACATACTACAGGCTTTAAAATTCTGTTTAACAGCCATTTTGTATGGTTACTGGAATTATGTGGAGATTTTCTTAGGAAGAATGTGAGCTGTATTTCTGTGGATCAGTGGTGTGTAGGGGTGGAAAAAAAATCCAGTAGCGCTACGTATACGGGGTCAGTTATAGTGTCGTGGAAGGAAACTCAGGAAGTGATTGACAATGTTGGCCTTTAAGAAGGCATAATTAGCCGGTAAAGTTACAGCCTATTGAGACTTGTGGTTCCAATTTGTCTCATGGTACTGCTGTTTTTGTCCTGTGTCTGACTGCAGAGTCAAAAAGAAGCTGGTGCGTGGGTTTTGATTGTTTGTACATAGGGTGGTTAATGCTGTTGGGTTTTTTTTCATCTTGAAGGAGGCTTTGATTTTTAGAGCAAGAAGCAAAATCTTTAATGTGCCTCATGAAGAAAAAATTCTTGCAATATGTGGGTTTTAAGTGACTACACAGTTATCTTGTGTTTCATTAGGGGAAATAAAGGAAGAAGTAGTTTTTCTTGTAGGACTTGACTATTTTGATGATTTGCAAATGATGAGGGAGATGGGCTTAGGTTTCTTGTGATAGGTTATCTGATTTTCTGAGTGAAGTTAAGGCTCAGTAGCATGTAGGCTGCTGGAATTGGTGACTGCTGTGAAAATTCCCTGTACTAAGTTGGGGGATGAAGGCAGGGAAACAAACACCAGCCTCTTCCCTTTTCTCACTGCTCACTCCATTGCTGCCCAAATTCCCAAATGAGCTATAGACTCATTCTTTTATTGCTGGGGAAGTAGTTTGAAGCATTTTTCTAAAAAATGGGAATGTGACTGTGGACTTTCTGTGTTAGGCCCAGGAGCACTAAGTATCTGCACTGAGAGGGGTATTGGTACCAAGTGCTTTTAGATTAAGGAAAGAAGATGCAGAAAAGATTGAGAACAGTTTGCTTCATCCAAAACTTCATTTGTGAAACAGATATATATATATATATTTTATTTTTTTTTACAAGCTACCAGGTGAGTCTAGTGACACAACATATTACAAAATTGCCTCTTAAAATAAGATGTTTTGAAATCTTATGTGCATTAGGCAGATGGTCTAATTAGAGGGTGAATTATTTGTGGTAGATAACCAGCAGATGGGTCAAGGCAAGGTTATCACAAGAGTTGGGGATGACTTTTTAAAAAAATGATGAATATTTGCAGAATTTGTGATAAGCTGTGTTTCTTAAATTCAATCTTGCAATTATAATGAGCACAACTCCAATGCACATCTTTTATACTTTCAGATCTATTTTTATAGTAGAAAACAGGAGAAAATTAATGGGGGTACTGTAGTGAGGTGGGTTCTTTTTGCTTTTTTCGATGCCTCTTTTTATCCAGCACCTTTTTTCCTATTGTCAAATCAGCAACTGCAGCATTATAAGAAGTTAATAGTGCACAAGTTTTCAGTTAGAGACTGGTGGTTTACTGCAGAAATCTTGACATGGTCCGAATCTGCTGTCTGACTGCATAATGGAGTTCAGTAACCACTTAATTCATTAGTGACAGGCTAGGATGTTTCTTAATAGGGAAATGACCAGAAAGTGAGGAAATAAATGGTTGTGTTTGATGGCGTTCGAAAAGAACAGGTGAGGAAAAATATCTGACACTGGGAAAACAAATAAACAGAAAGATAAAACAGTTACTGTACAGAATTAAGAAACTAACAGTGATAGAAAATGCAAAACAGGAAGAAAATGTAGCAAATTTAGGAAGTAAATTGAAGCAGAATTAGATGAGAAGCACAATCCTGAGACAAAAATATTTTTTTTTAAATTTATTTTTGTAAAGCTAAATGCAAAAAGGAATACAGTAAGTTGTCTGAGCTGTGCTGCTAGATATTAGAGTGTGGGATGTTTGCACTGATGTTCATAATGAGCACCTTTTGAGGCGATACTTGAATATTACAGTGGTTGTTGCTTTAAACCCAGAAATCCTCTATGGCCACACTGTCTATAGAACTATTCTGCTTGTGGTAATCCTGTTTGGAAATTACTGTTACATTCCAAAATGTATGTGCCTTCTCATTTGTCCCTACAAATAGCCATTTTACCTTCAAAAATGTGTTGCATTGGTTGCCAGATATTTTCCAGCAAAAGCTGCTTGGGATATTCTTTTGCTGAGGTTTTCATAATATAATGGTATCAGGGTGTTTAAAATAGAGCCACCCTTCAAAATCCAGATTTCTGTTTTGCTGACCTTCCTCTTTCCTTACTTGGTTTTGTCCTCAAATGAACTCTTGGCCTATGCTAGGTTGCCTGAGTTTTTCCCTGGGAGGCAGTGGACTCATCTGTGTGATGCCCATTTTACAGACTATCTGCAATCAAGGTAATGGCTATGTATGTTCTTTGAAATTAGAGCCAATACAAATGGCATAGTGTTTGCCAACTTTGTGTAGGGTATATTTGATACTTGTAGAAACAAGGAACTACTAAGAACAGATATTCTGGTGCTATTGCTTCTCAATTACTGTGCATTCATTTTATTTATTTATTTCTTTATTTTAGAATTAAGTGTACACGGTAAAGCTGCAGCTATTTATGCAAGGTGGCTGTTTTTTTTCCACTGAGCTTTTTACATTTTATAGAAAAATAACACAAAAACTCCGGAACAAAACATTCAGTTTTAATTTCACAATATCAGTGCTTATATTGGGAAAAAACCTCACTGCCACCAAAACTTTAAAGCTTATACATAATGTTCATGTATTGCTTGTAAAATGAGAAAGTAAACACTGCTACAGATTTACATGTGTATCTATGCAATGAAAAAATATTAAGTGATATTGGGAATGAAGTTTGATAGACAAATAGTATGTTTATGCAGCTCTGGTCAGTGGCTGAGATAGGGTGAGCTTAGATTAGCCTGTATATCCCATTAATGAAATAGCTTGAGGGCAGCTTACCTTGCAGGGCTTGAAGGCAGTGACAGTGAGGAATCAGGATTTGGAGACAGCTGTGCCGCATATGCCTGGGCATCCCAAGGAATCAGGATGATGACAGGAGAGAGGCATGGCCATGCAGCGTGCTGGCTGGCGGCTGAGGCAAGGCATTGCTAACCAAGCTCCTGGCAGCTCTGCTGGCACCTCATTCCCACTGCCCCATATTATGCAGCTAATGACTTCTGGCAAGTGGGGACTCTGCCAGCATATGCCTGCCGTGGGAATGCAGCAAGGTGCATGATGGCAGACTGCTAAATAGAAGCCAGGATTGTTTGCAGAAATGCCGCAGACCGGTATTTGATAGTCACTTTCTAATTTCTGGAATATGCCTTATTTAATCAGCACTTCTCTATTTAACCTTAGATTAAGTGAAAACTGGAATGGAGGTGAAATAACAAACTCTTTCTCTATAAACACTCACGCTGAAGGAAAGAAACGCTGACAAAATTCAGGCAGCTCGAAATGAAAGATGACACTGTCCTTAATTTTTACCAGTGGGAAAAAAGATGTGAGAGGATGTAAGTTGGGCACAGAGTATCAGCTGGGATTTGTGTTCCTGCACGGATCCAAATGTTAACAATGAATTTAGTCTTTGAAGTTTTCAGAAAAAAATGTCTGAAACATTTTAAAAAAAGCTCTTAAGGAAGTTAAACATAAATCTGTGCTCTGTAAAAGATTTAGTTTGATTAACGATCACCAGTTTGCATTAATTAGTAAATGTAACTTACTTTTCAATTTTTGAACATTTATTTTGGGTTGCTAATTTTTTTTTCCCTTTTTTTTAGAAAGCTTGCTAAAGAACCTGCAAATATTATGCATACTGCCCATCTTAAAATATACAGTTGCATTGTCTTAAGTTCCTAATATGTTAAATACTGAAAAAAATTTCCAATTTACTTTGGGCATTAAATTACATTCTGGATTAAAATATTTGCGAGCCTATAGAATTTTTTTTTTCTTTTTGGCTAAAAGTCAAAGCTATTTTTTACATATATAAATAAAAATAATGAAATAACTATCTATAGAAAATTTCTTTCTTTGTCTCTAATTAAACCATTTAAATTTTGTCCTTTAATATGCCTTGATTTACTCAACGTTTATTGTACCTCTTAATTTTCTTGTCCAGACTTAAAGTCCCAAAACTGGGATGTGTAGTAAAATGTTGACTTGTCTTTTCAATAATACTGCAATACTAAGACGCAAACCAAGAATACTTTGTGTTATCATTTTAGCAATTCACTTTTAAGCAGTGATAGCTGACTATAGGATACAACATTCCAGNAATAATACCTTAATTTATTTGTATTCCACCAGCATGAATACATTCATTGCAAATTGCATGCACATAAAAGGGAATCCATTTGTAAACTACATAATATATAACAATAAATATTGTTTGATCTAATACATGATGGTAGTGCATTTCTTGTTAAAACTGCAAGCCTTTACCAAAATGAAAACAAACTCTTATTCTCTTTATAAATATTTTAAATAATTTTTAAGTACATGTTTCATACCAAGTATATAAAAATAGTATTTTTAGATAAATTAAGAGTTTTAATTTACATGACAAATAACGTGCAACAACTAACCACTCTCTACCAGCTCTATTTGGTTGATTGTCTAGATGACATGCAGCGATAATTGTCCCTTTGCCTTTACAGAACTGACAAACAGACCAGCAGGACCCACAATCACCTGAAGCAAACAGTGCCATAGATATTGTTTGGGAACAACAGTCAGACACTCAGGGAAAACCTTTGCTTCAATGAACAAAAGCCACCCATGACAGTTCTTTTGTCCTAGACTTTCAGCTGCTCTGACCCGCAGGGTCTTTGGACTATCACAAAAGTCTGCCAAACAGACCAGTAAGTTATATCTGTATAGAAAATGCATTTCAACATGCTTCTAGAATCTAGAAATTTTTTTCCTATAGTATGAATGGGCAATACCTTTTCTTACTTTCTATAAATCTGAATTTTCATGTTTGTAAGTCTCCATGATCGCCAGAGAAAAGGTCAAATTAAGCATTCATGCAGTACTCTCTAAACTGAAAACTGGCAGCTGTGGAACATGCTTTGCGTACCACTTCACTGTTTCTCGTTATACATCTATGGCTTGATAATCTTTATCTTTAACATCCCTTGTGCTTGTCACAATGTCTATTGGGAGATCTGTGGTCTGTACAGAAACTACTCCGGCTGTTCCTTCCAGGTCCCATGATCCAGGCAGGTTCTCAAGGCTTAGAGAGCTGATTGCTCCTTGGCTAAAGCTACCTTCCTCAGATCTGCTAGGGAGCACGAGGTGCAATGATGTCTCTGATGAAGAGCATACTGAAGAAGAAAGAGTTGCCGAAATAGACTGAAGAGGAGTCAAGGTAGTGTCTGAATGGGGAGAGGTGCATCTCAAAAATTGCAAATTGTCTTTCTGAATTACCTGATACTGGGAGGGAGAATTATGAAGGCCTGATGTATAATAAAATTCACCATCCATAGAATTTTGCAGGTTGGGTTCGGTTCTTTGGGGACTGCTGCCTACAGAGGACAGATCTGTATTCCAAATATCACATAATGTGTTGCCTCGGCAAAGTTGTGCTTTGGTACAAGTAAAGTTCCCAGCTTGCATGTGTGTGCAAGGTTGATGTGTAGTCCAGGCCTTTCGAGACTGCAGACTTTCCATGGTTGGACTTCGAGATATACCGTGCATAGCACAGAGCCCTGAAGGCTTCTGGGATGTGATCAGGCTCTCCAGAAGGTGCATCACATTCTTCATATCCTTACTTAATTGTGAGACTTCTTGAGTTAAAGTTGTCACCTGTTATGGTGGGGAAAAATATCACTGTGTTTATTTATGCGGTCGTGCCTGAAATACACACGTACAAACCTTTTTCCTTCTAACAATACCAGCTTTGATCTGTGTCACAGTGTCTTTACTTTAAAGAAATATACTCTACTAATATATGTGTTGGAAATAGTCCATCCATCTACCTTACCACAGCTACGTGTTACACTTCCTGTAGCATATTGAAATAATTAATGCAACTTAATTAAAACACGTTATGGAAACACTGCAGGCATAATTCATCTGCTGTTAAATGATACTCTGTATATAAAGAATGACCTTAGGGTCAGAATTGAGATGATTTCCAGGGGCAATAATAACATCAGTAGTTTCTTGATCAAGCATTAAGTATTTTAATGCATAAGCCTTTTTTATTAACCAAATTTATACTGATGGATGATATAAAAATGAGGTCTTGTGATGCCTTGTTCAGAAATAAACATGTGAAATATACTGCTGTCTTCATAGTAAAATCAAAAAAATCTGAACCTGAAGCTGCTGAATGCAAGTAGTAGTTACATGAAAACCTGGTGGACTGCTATTAAAATCAAAAACAAACAAAAAAGAAACTGGAAACTTTAAAAACTACTTGCTTCCTGTAAACATTTAAACAATATAAAAGCCTTCAAAACAGTTTTTTTCCATATAGTTATGTTTATGCTTGAAAAGTATTGCATGTAACACTAAGAGAGTTAGTGATCCAGATTACTCCGGTGTGTGTGTGAAAGGAAGAATTATGTTTTCTGGTAGACTGCTGTTTGCTTTTTTTCATAATGCTGAAAGCACTGATAATATCCAATTAATTACATGAATTTAATCTCCTCAGATTTGCTGGTTTGGGTGGGGATGAGATTCACGGGTCCTGAATTTATGTTTTAAAGTAAATTGGTGTATGAACATTGATGGGGACATTCATTAGGACATTATAAGCCCATTTTGGGATATTAAAAGACTAAGTCAAATATTTGTGACCCACTCAACATTTCAAATATGTTTGCCTTTCCTTTTGCCTTCTTAAGTTAAAGTTTGTTGGAAGCTAAAATCAGTCAATTATTTTTAATAAAGAGAAATTAATCTATTGAGAGGTAGACATTATTTTTTTCTCCATGGTAGCTAATCAATCTATTTTAGATCAAACCATTGTCATTACTATTGAAATAGAGTTTCTTATGCTGATGCTAAGGAATGTTTTCTGTTGGAAAAAAGACAACTCCACATGTACCTATAAAAGGATAAACAAACTGTCCGAAAGAAAAAAAGGCTGATTTAGGGGATCTTTCTTTGCCTTGAAACAAAGACACCATCAATTAGGTGCCCTGCACAAATTATCATGTAATTAGAAATACAATTTTCATTTTTCTGATGGGCTAGTTCCAAATAAGTTTATTGAAAAGGCTGAAAAAGACATTTCAGGCTGAGTTTGACTGTTATGATTTGCCCAGGGAAGTCGTTGAATCGCCATCACTGAAGGTATTTAAAAGATGTGGAGATGTAGGGCTGAAGGTCATGGTTTAGTGGTAACTTAACAGTGCTTGATTAACAGTTGGACTTGATGATCTTAAAGGTCTCTTTCAACCAAAATCATTTAATGATTCTAAGATCTTACACAGGGCTTTACTACAGTAATGATAACTATAAAGAAATTCCAAGTTAGAAGGATAGTAGGAAGCTCCAATCTCAGCTCTTCTACATCTTTTCCTCTCTCTAAACTAGGAGTTCAAACCCTTTCTCTTGTTTGTTTTGCAATAATCACTCTACCCCTGGAGGGAAAATGCTTAAAGGGAGGAGGTGCTTGAGTGGCACATTATAGGATATCTCTCTATGTCTCTTTCTACTTCTCTTTCTTTCTGCCTTGTTACTTAAATCACGGTGGATAGAAAATAAGCGTGAGCTCTCTTTCTGCCAGCTGAGATTAAGCTTTGAATGCCTGGTAGCTCATTTGAACTTCAGTTAATGTGATGGATTAAAATATGTTAAGTGATGTGTGAGCAGGCTTCTTGTGGTGTCAGAGGGGACAGAGAGGGTTCTTGATACTGTCAGACTGTAGGGAAACACACTATGAGATTTCTGAATAAATCAACTGTGCAAAAATTTCTATACTCCATTGGGAACTAGACGATGACGTTGCAAAACCTCCAAAAGCTTCTTTGGGAAGAAAGTGGGAAGAACAACCAAACCCATGGCTACCTAGAAGCAGTAGTCATCATTTTTTTTAGGAGCATCACTGTCCCCTACCCCTTTCTGCTAGATAATACCAACTATGTTTTCTGTCCCTAATTTCCCAACGTGCATGCATTTTACAGGGCTTTCTGCAGTCACGCAGGCAGGAAGATTGATATTACCTTATGAGTGTGCACCTTATCCAAACTGTGAATGCTGTGTGAAAATACCTGTAAATTTAAGATATGCCTGCAATGTGTTTGCTTTGGTCCGTGTCTGGTTTCATGATTTATTTTTTTTTGTTTTTCCATTTCTGATTCCTTAAAGTCATTTAAAAGACTCTCAGACTTTTAAAAAGTTTAATTATTCTTTAACATATTTCTTTTGTAAATTCATTGAGACAATACAGCAAAAATCAAGCCCAGCATTAGTACTTGGGCAGTCCTGAATTCGTTGACTACAACTTGCTCTAGTGCCCAAATGCTATTTCGATGATATGATGATATGTCGACTGTCTCAGAGTGCTGGCTTCTCATAAGTTTGCTCTTGCACAGTCATAGGAACTGACCTCATAAACGCCTTTGATGTATGCTTTAATAGTTTCCAGTACTACAATAGTTTAGGATCCAACGTTTTATGCCAAGCTTCATTAGAAATTGACCACCATTTAGTGAGATCTATTTGGAGCAATACTGCTTGACACATAGGCAAACCAAATATGTAATTTTCTACATCATTTAAAACCTTTTCTGGATTTGAAAAACTGTTAAGTTTACCGAATTAAGCCTCCAATGTCTATACTACTATTAATGATCATCTACATATTATTATATTTATATACTGACATAGTATACTATTATTAGCAATACTGTACTGTTTATTCTATCCTTTGTATACCCGGCAGAGATTCTTGAGAAGATGCAAATTAGTAACAAGGAGCAATTTTATCAATAGTGTTAACAATTTCACAGTGCTCCAGAAAGTGCAAAAGAACAGAGATTAAAAGCAAGAGGAATTTTAAGTCTATGAAACAGAAACTGAAAGCAGTATGGTCTCCTAAGCGAAAGGACTAATTCCTTGCATGCTGCTAAAGCTATTCTCTTTTCAGGGGCACAGTGCTAGGCAATACAGCTCGTTGTACAAATGGTTCCCACTGTGCTAGGCAGACAGCTTTAAAACGATCTGTGAGATACCAAATACATTTGAAATGCTGACTTAACAGTTTATAGGACTTGAAAAAGATACTGCGGTGTTTCCTGATATAGAAACTAGGATTTGGACGGATTTAGCTTGAATTGGGAAGAGGTGCTTCTCAGGCTATCTAAAGCAATATGTTGATATCTTTTTAGCACATTCTGTTATAAAGAAAGAATGTCTTTCAAAACAGAGGTGAAAAAAGTAGCTATATGGTTTTTTTACCATGTGGATTTTAGTAATAACCTTTTCTGATGCCCTGACCAGTCAAAGTTTTAGTAGTCGTATTTAGCATTTTCAAAATACTTTGACAGTTTCAGTAGAAAGAATACTTTTCTTTACTATCAATGTTAAAGTTACTCAGTTTGAATATTTTGTTCCATTTAGTAGAGTAGGAATGGAGATGATTGTATTTAGACCTTTCCATAAAACTGATGTAAAGTTCTATATAATGTAAGATAATGATAGAGATTACTGCTAAATGGTGACTATTGGCAAAACAGGTTTATTTGTTTTTCTGTTATGTGTTCCAGCATTTAAATTTTTTGTCATGTTAAATTTTTTACTAGAATTCCTGCCTCTCACCACTGTTCCTGGATAAATCTGGAATAAGCCTTTTGTTTTCTGATTAACAGCCAAATCCATTAGTATTTTTTTTTTTTCCCTCTGTGGTTTATTCCCTGTTGGAATCCAAACTTCACCCAGACATCTTCCTACTGCAACTCTTTCTGAACACCTAAAGTAGTAAAGAAAACTTGCTTCTTGAGAAACAGAAGTTGCATTTTGGCAATGCAGGGAATCTGCCTGGCTTGCACTGCAGCTGGCAGCTTTTCTGTTCCCTTCTTGGTGTTTCATTGCTTCTTCTATTTGGGTGCTCCATAAAATCAAGGACTGTTTCAGCCAGAATGAGTTGTATTTCAAGACTAAGATTAACTGGCTGCTGATACTCTCTTTCCCAGTAAATGTATTGTTGAATGAATGAAATAAGAACTGAGCTGAGATAGACTTTTCACTGACCGTCTATCAGCATCTCTGTGGCCACTGGTATTATGGTGACAGACACTTCTGATTTACTGACACTTCAGGAAAAATGTTCCAGAAGAATAAAAAAAAATCCAGTGCAGCTAATCTGAGTTCAGATTAAATCTCTAGGATTTGTGCAATGATATGATGGGTCAGTTTCAGTGAAATAAATCCAGAAATCTGGAAGGTTGTGAAATTGCCTTTATCATGTAGGAGTAGAAGGAAATTTGCTGGTTTCTCTGCTGACTTGCTAGCCAGCTCTTGGGTAATTCCAGGGCAACTAGTCTGTCTGGGTAAATTAGGGGACAAAGATTGTTGCTATTGCCATTAAACAGGTAAAGTTAGCACAGAAAAGTATAAAGAACTATGTAATTTAAATGTATTCAAGTCAACAAGGCTCCCATGAAACTCGGGACAGTGTCAGCGTGATGGTGGCAATAAGGAAATCAGATTTGGAAATTACTACTTCAAGGAGTTCAGAAAGTATCAGGAACAAACTCTGCCTGGCCATCTACTGACTGAGATCTTAGGTGACTGTCAGAGGAGAAGCTGTGTACTCTTGAAAGAAAGCCTGAGGTTGCATATATGATATGGGGCAAAAAGCATCTAAAGGAGTAGGTAAAAGAAAGCAGGCAACATGTATTCCTGGAGAACAAACCATGGCAAAACAATGCAATTCTCTTCTTTAACTGAAAAACTGATTTAATAGAAAAGCTAAACAGTAGATACACTATATATATCTTGTCAGAATTCTTCCTCAGATGTTACTGTCCGCTGAACATTCTTCTAAACCAACTAAGAAAATATAACTGACATGTAGCCATGGTGAATTGGATTCATACATGATTGAAATGGTTTATGATCAGTGGTTTGCTGTCATTCCTGGAGATTTCAAACTATTCTTTTTAGCAGCCTGTCCTGATCTGTTTAATGTTTATTTTTAATGGCTAAACGGAATTCACGTTTGCTTTTAAATACCAGTAATATGAAATTCAACAAAGATAAATGTTAAACTTTACATCTGAAAAGAAAATGTCAGAGGCATGAATATAAGTATAATATTCCGCCTATGCGGAGTATTATAGAAAAGTATCTGTGGAGTTTTGCTGAATCACCATTTGCAAGCATTAATCATGCTCCCAGGATATATCAAAAGCATAGTTTTGTTTTTTACTTGACACCGGAAAGGGATTCTCTTCACTAGAAATTACTTAGGCTGGTACAGCTTAATATTGGGTAGTTTGCCAGTGGCTTAAAAAGATTTAGTCAAAGACAACCCAAAAGAAAATGCTACCAATGAAAAGTTTTAGAAAATGTGATGGGCAAAGACAGACAGAATTAATTTTGTTTGTTGAGATCTGCTGGAACAGTATGTTCACAGTATAAATTGGTTTTAGAAAGAGATTGGCCATCAGCTTCTTCTTCTATCTTTGAGACAGAAGAGAAAAAGCAGTGAACTTGCATACCAGCAGAGATTTACATTTAGATACTGGGAAAATAGATCTTCTCATTACAGGAAGGTTTTGAAATGACTGTTAGAGAGTTAACTGGATGTCATATCATTCTGGATGTCATATCATTTCTCATGATAGTAATATTTTATTTAGTCAAATCTGAAGTCAGCTTTTTTAGCCCAGTTGATTTTTACACTGCATCATCTTCCTTTTTTGATTAATTTTTTTTGTCTCAGGTGCTTTTCCAAGAATGAAAAGTGCAAGAGAGACACCAGAGCATGTAGGACCTATGCCATGTATGTGTCATGTGTCCTGCTCAAGAAAGAAGTTAACCTAAAATTTAGAGCATCAGCCATTTTTGTTACCTTTATTTGCCAATATCTATTAAGCTAACATTAGTCTTTCCAGCTATTTTTTTATTTCTTTATTTTATTTTTTTTATTTTATTTTACTGTATTTTGTTTATTTTACTTTATAATCATCAAAGTACAGAAGCATAGAGAGAGACAAAACAACAAGGTAGGAGTTCTTTGGAAATATGAATGTTAATGCTAAAAGGAAAAAATCATATTTTCAAAAATCTCAGCAGGCAAAAAATGTGCTTATTTGCTGTTTAGAAGGCTTTTAACACAAATAGTACTAGGTTTTTACTTTTATGCTAAATTTATATAGCTAAAATCCAGAATGGATAATGTTTTAATTAGTTTTCATCATTAATGAATGGCATTAGTTCCCTTTTTGCCATATTTTTCTTGATTGAAGGATGTTTTCCAAAGCAAATTATTGGCATAATCTTGCTGAAAAAACAATTTCTTTCATGGAAATATAATAATGAACTTGTCACAAAGACCATGTTTTTAACTGTTGTAAGTCGAGGGGGTCCTTTATATGGGTTTTTAAGCTGCAAATTGAACTTCAACAGTAAATCCCCTATGTAAAACTGAAGACCTGATTACCATTTCTTCTTCATTGGCACTGATTATAAAATGCATATTTCCATTATGTGCATATTTTTTTACTATTAAGGAATATATTTTGCTTAAAAAAGGAGAATGCTTTTTTTTTCCTGTCCTGAGAGGAGAATGAGATTGATTTTTGGCAGCTGGGTGTGAAATGTTTTTAAATAATTTATTTATAAAATTTCTTTAGGTGATTTTGAAAATAAATGTATTTATTTAGGATTGTTCCTTTTGAGAGATGAAAGAGGAATATCTCTGTGAATGCATTTTGTCTGTTCTAAGTAAGTTCTGAATGCTTAGAGTATTTTAAGCACTTGCATCTAAAAAAACTAAAATTAAAAATAGCTGAATTTCCACTAAGTACTCCAACATGCAGTTAAATAGAAGGCAATTTTCCAGTACAAAACCTGACCCCATTCATATTATCTCATGTTTGTTTGTTTTTCAGTTGAATGGGAGAAATATTAGTACTCTGTTGCAGTACTGTGATTGTGAGGTCTACTGATGTGGTGAAGTGAGAAATCAGTCCCTATTCTGAAAACAGCCACATTCTGAAGCTGAAGGAGGCTGCACTGCAACTGGGTCACATGTGGAAAAAAGAGGGGGCATGTCAAAAAAATCTGAGTTGGTCTACATGCAGTGCACGAGATGTCCTGTACATTTGGGCACGAAATCTTGTATCTGTGTATTTGAATGGAGAACATGTACATGTGCACTCTGCAAATTACAAGAGGAAAATCACAACTAAAATGTGGGTATTTTCTTATTTTCAAGTGCTCGGTGTTTTAAATAATTTAAATGTGTTTTGCATGTTAGATCAAAGTAGAAGTATTTCCATGCTCTTTTCATACAGTTGCATCCAAACAGTATAGAGCTAAAAGCCCAGCAGGTTGCAGATGATGGGACAATGAGAGACGCGTAAATCTAGATTTATGACCACCTGTATATCTTGGAAAATCTGGTTAGTGGTTTCCTTTTTTTCACTTCTGGGCTCCTTAGTCATTATGTACGATTGCCCCAGGTAAATGGTGCCTCTGAAAAAATGGTGAATGTTTAGATACGCTCATCTGATCAGTCTTTGCACAGAAATTGATTGGAAAGACCAGGTTGGGTATACAGATCTCTGCAAAGGAAGGTTACAATATTTGCAAGGCAGAAGACCTATTCCTAAATTCTTCCTCTGCGTAATTTGGAGCAGGTCTTTGAATTAAGCTTTCCCCAGCTCAGAAAATGTGCCATGCTATTGGGTATTCAGTCAATCTTGAATTTATTGCTTAAACAACAGTAATTTTACAGGAGTGAGAACATGAACCTTAACTCTCTTGCCTTTTAATATACTGGACTATATTGAAAGTCATACCATTTTTATTCCGTGATTATTTAGATTATGTGGAATGGACAAATAGGGTAGGAGATGAAGTAGTTCTATTCCACTCCACCTTGCATTACTGAGTCAGAGGGAAATTCCTTTTCATCACCTTGGATCTCATTCAGGCTCAGAACAAGTGAGATTAGTTGGGGGAATGAAGAAGCTGGGTAAAGGTTGAGCAGCCAAACCATGGAATAGGAATCTGGGGTGTGTTCAGGTTTCTCTCACTCTGCCTAATAAAGTGGCTGTGCTGACTTTGGAGCTTACCCTCATTAGAGGAAGTCTGTACTTCCATTAGTCCTAAAATTAATACGTAATAAACTCTGAGTAGTGAAATCAAGGCTCTCTCTTCCATTAGTCCCATTCTTAGGTAAATGAACTTTTCTTTGGATTATACAGTGAATGTTATACACCTAAAATACTGCCAAGAGCTCCATTGGATATCTAAGATGGGTATAACTTGTTTTCAAGATTTATCTCTGGAGTAACTTCTTTTTACTTTGCTTTACTTTGTTAACATAACATCAGACTGTATTGAACGTTGGAAAGGGAAGATGCATGTCTTTGTTCCCTCAGTGAAGAGCTAAAGTGTTTTTAAGCTAACCAGTGAACTGTTGTAATACAATTACCTTTCATGAAAGCAGTTATTTTTGCATTTGTTGATTGACTTCTGATCTCCACTGGAAAATGAATTAATGATAGTGTTTGCTGCTGCTGGCTACTTGTGACCTGTTTTCTCATATTTTATTTTTTTCAGGAGGAGGTTGTGTATCTTAGTAGAGAAGTTTGTTTCTAACTGCTGGTAGTATAACCATGGCTAGCAGTCTGCTGCAGCATCAGTCATAGTCTTCCATTAATAGTCATCATCAAGTGATGGAAAGATTCATGAAAGCACTGGGTCTACAAGTGTTGTTCAATACTTCATGTAACGGAAAAAACCACCCCAAAGAACAGCTCATGTATTCCAGCAAGACTACTCATAGTTTCATTTGGGTAAGTACCAATCCAGTACTGTCAGTTCAGAAACAGAAAAATTCTTTTTGTCTGACAACCTAATGGTTGATTTTTTTTGGTCAAGAATTAGTGGTTCAAATCCATCTGTATCTCAGGAGAGATTGCAGAAGTCTCTTCTGATTTCAAATGAAGTCTCAGAGGTAGCATGCCATGTGAAAAAAGGGACTGATCCCCCTTCTTCAGTTTTAAAAGAAAAGAGTGAACCATACTCAGAACAGTGAAATGTTTGTCTCTGGATTTTGGATTCTGTTTCCCTGGTGGAAACTTCAGCATTTTACTGCATGTGGTCATATTTCCTTTTTTCTGTTAGTGTGAGCAAGCAAGTTGCATAAGGTTGTATTCAGAATGTGTTAGGAGGGAAAAATGAAGATTGTGTGTGGAAAGAAATGACCTTCAACATGTTGTTTTCTCTTTTTTTTTGCTTAACGTACTGCCCTGCTCCAAAATTTACTTATTGCTTTTCACTAGAAAAGCAATGATAACCTCAGAACTATTGCAGTTAAAATGTACACAAGATGCCTGCCTTAGCACATCTGCCACCATGATGTATTTTCCAGTTGCCTCTTGCAGATAATTGTGTAATACATCTTCAAATTTTAAAAATAACTGTTCTCTTCAAGGTCAAAATGGATGAATCAATATGACTTTTCTTCAAATGTATTACATAGGAAATATAATTTTCTTTCATAATAGTGTTATCAACTTGGATCTGTCTTTGAGTTCTTTGACCAAGCCTTATAAGAAGCTAGTCAATGAGGCATGAGACTTTTGTCTGAACTCTACAGTTTGCCATACAAGTGAGGTGAAGAGTTCGTAGAGACTAACTAACCATGCATGCACTCTTAGCTTTGGAGTTATGTGACCAAGTTAATCCAACCCAGGATGAAAAATATTTACAAGCCCAATACTTCATATATGTAAATAAAGAACAATTAGGTTAAGTGTACACAATATGGAAAGAAGAAATAAAATAAAACTTGGCATTTCTAGTAATGAAAGAAATCAGGAAAAAAAAAAGTGAAACTGTGTGATTAGACTTATTTAAATGTTTCTTCATGTGGAATCATAAGAAATTATCTCTAATACTGAAAGACAGGGTATGCTGGGAACAGATTTTATTCTTATAGTATAACTGTGAATTTAAAGACTGCTTTGTTCTTGTTAGCCAAAGTGCTGCAGTGGCTGGATATATGAAACTAGCCAGAGGCCATCTCATTGTTAGGGTTGGATTGATTGCAGGTTTGAAGTTATTAGAAAGGAAGAATAGAAAACACCACTGAACAATATTGGCCCTGCATTCCTCAGGTCATATTGCTTGAGCACGAATGGATGAACCTCTGTTTCATTCTAAACAGGTATAGGTAAAGTGATTTGAATTTGAACATGAATGGATTTATGTTTCTTTCGAGAAAATTCTCCAAAAGCATAGCATTTGCCAAACCAAGGAAAGTTGGAAGGGGCTTGAGGAAAGAGAGAAATAGAAGCACATACAGAAGAGGATAAATCCTAAGAAAATTAGTTACACTAACTACATTAACCTTACTTTGTTTCTAGCTCTAGCACATGACACAAACTTTTATATGGCTTTTATGTAGAAAAAGAATCTGGGAAACAGTTAAAAGCCCCAAACTGCCCCAAATGTAGGAGCCCCACCCAGTTTTGCGAACTCATTTATCACGTATTTGTCATACTATCCAGTTTTCTGAGTTTTCGCCAATATTCCTTGAATCATTGTTAACATTTTTCAGCTCCCACAAAAGCTCATTACCTCATTATTAAGCCTGCTGATCTGCTGTTTGGTCTCTTCTGCTTTGATAACAAGTACAGCAGCACCAATTTCGGCCTCTGAAAATAATTCAAATGCATTTAAATGAGAGCAGTATAATAACTTGGAAACAGCAATGCTACTCTTGCACTTATCCAATGCTTTACATTAAAACTTACTTTGCACTTGGATTGAATTAAAATAAAATCTGTTGTTTAATGGTCAGCGTATAATGTGTAAGAAAAGCATGATGAATGAAGTTTCATCATGAAGTTCTGTTCTCTTTGGTCTGAACCTGAAAGGACAAAAAATGACAACCCTGGTGCCAATTGTGCGACATGTCAACTGCTTTTAAAAATCATAGGCACAATTAAGCTTCTATTATTATTTTTCTGTTTGGCTTTAAGAGGAACAAAATGTGTCCTAATAGCCTTTGTGCAAAAGGTACTTAACTATGTGAGGGCTGTTTACTTCTAAAAGAGGCGATGTTGGAAACAGCCTGAGCTGCACTAGTTGTGTCACTTTGGCATTAGTTCACCCATTGTTTTCCCCCTCTGTCTTTTTTTTTTTTTTTTTTTCTGTGTGTGTGTGTGCTATATTCCTCTGTGGTGCTGTTTCATGAGCCTTTCAGCATGTAGGACATTAAAGGCTTCCTAAAACCTCTTGCTAGTCAAGGTTTTCACTCCTCATTTCTAAAAATGTAGCTACTTCCATAAATGGCTTTAGCAAAAACTGAGAGCCAAGTTTGCATATAGCTGTTTATGAATTGGTTGGTGGCTTTTGTTGGGGTTTTTTTGGTTGGTGTTGAAATGTTTTTAAATTGAATTTTGTCCTTGTGTTTAGTACCTTCCATGCCTGAAGGTTTGGGAGCATGAGGCTCCTAGCTGATCTTATAATACTTTCTGGTGAAATATAACACAGTGCTTTTTGCAAGCTGTTTTATCATGACTGTCTTTTAGCAGGAAAACATCAAATGGCCTTCAGGACCCTGTTGTATTTTTGTACCATACCAGTAGTGGTACTGAAAGTACAACTATATGTTAAATCAATTTATGCCACTTCTGAGAATCAAAGACACAAAGAGGAACAAAAAGTGGTTATGAAACCTGTTTTCACTAAAGAGTGATTTTTCCCAGACAAAACTCACCTCCAATTGTAGGAGATAATCTGGATTCCTGTCTGAACTGATCAGAGCTGAAGTCAAAGGTTTGGCTTTCCTCATTACGGTTTCCATCTTCAATCCCATCAACAATTCTGTTGAGAAAAATCAGAGAGTTAGAGCAGTTTCATAAACATTGCATTCATAATTATGTTGTCAAAATTACTCCTTAAGGCTACATTTTTAAGCAATGGTAAATTTTGCACAACATTAAGTTTAGAGAAAAGTAAAAACTATTATATTGATATAACTTGTTATGAGTCACTAAAGATTAAACTTGCTATTAGAGAAAAGGAATGTGAGGCCAAACATAATTAACTCTGCAGTTCCAAAATTTTCATGACTTCTGCAGTATATTCTGGGTCCTAACAAAACCTATATTAAATATAGTTTACTTTTCAAGTGAACTAAAACAAAAGTAATTTGTTGGCATTCTTTCTTCTACACAAACTAAAGATGTTTCACTATGCTCCTGAGAAGCTTAAATCTCCCTGCATGTAACAGTCAGACTGCTATATTAGGCTTACTTAGGCAGAGCCTAAGCCTGAGCATAATGTATTTATGAAAGCATCTCTGTAAAACACAGTCAAAAATGTTGTTGCCATGTAAATAGCTATTCTCAGATTTGGTTAAACCCGACAAGCTCAAGCAGAGCAATCTTGGTTGCAATTGGGTTTAGGAAGACCATCTTACAATGTCCTAGTTGTGTTCGTATTAGTTCTAATTACTAGGAAATTTACTTTTGTCAGTTATTTCTACTCATGAATTGCAGCTGACTTCCCATTTGTAGTGTCAATCCATCAATAAAAAAAAAAGAAGCATTTTATACAGTAATTAGGTGCTGCACACGAAGAGTAGAAAGCTGGTATCAGACGGAGAAGTCAATGTATGTTGTAAAAAAAAAAAGTAATTATGAATATTTTTTGTTTTCCTTTTACTAATTGTTTTATAAAGAGAATGGTTTTAAAATCCATGAACATAACTCAGAAAACTGCCAGTTGACAGATGTGGAGCATCAGTTTCTTATTTTCTCCAGGCACCAGATTCAGAATTTGATAGGCAAACTAATTAAATTCTAATCTGTAAGGGCTAAAGCAGACAGTTCTTGGCTTTTCAGTCAATGGTGATACCTCTGTGATGATGGAAATTAGACTTTTCATCTAACAGGGATACTTTCAAGCAAACCTCTTGACAGGAAATGTTTGGAGAAAGGAAGAACAGACAACAGAGGTATCTGAAATATCTGGCTTGAAAGACCTATGTAACTTAGAGCTCTGTGCACGTACCATATATTCTTGTCCTTGACTCTTCATGTGAGTTTAGGGCTCTGTGTCATGTCTGAGAGCTCATGATGCCAACTGGATAGCTGGATATTGCTAGACTTCGGTCTAATCTTAAGCAGTTTGAACTGCTCTGGCCTATACTATTATCTGCAGCTGAAAACCTGAATGATTACTTAGTTTGAAATTTGTGATAATACCTGTTTAATGTCATCTGGCCTCCCTGCTTCAAAAAGCAAATTTTAAGCACCAATACCCCTTTTGTAAAGATTTCTAATTATATAAAATGCTAACATTTTAACTGCCTTTAAAACACACAGGGGAAAACATGCTCAGACGTGACTTGGAATTTATAGGTGCTATATTATTAGAAGTGTTTAAAGATCCAGAATAACAAGAAACCATATTAGCAAAAATAGCTAGTTCTGGAGAGCCAAAAGACAGGCTTCTATGTGGAAAATATGCAATGGGTGGCAAGATGCTTATTCATATACAAGGAACTGTCAGTGACATAATCTAGTGAGTTGAAAGGATGAAGGGACAAAAGTAATTGGTAAGTCTCACCCCTTTCTGAATTAGCTACTGACAGCTCTGAAATTTCTCCTGAATGCAAACACCTCCACACCTAAAAGCCAAAAAATCAGAAGAGCTTAACATGTAACCTTTTCTATCCAGTCTATGGGGGCTAGAGTACCCTCTTCCCCATGGGTCTGAGGAGATTCAAATGCATAAATGTCTCCACCCAGCATCGCCTTTGATATCACCGACACTTGCTTCCTTTTGAAGCTCTTCTACTTCATAGGCAGTACCCAAAAATTTATTGGGAAGATTGTGACTGTATCCTAAGTTAGGATGCTGGCTTCTATTCCTTGCACCAAGAACTATTTAAATACTTCACTCAGTCTCAGTGCTTTATTGACTTCACTGTGGTGTACAAGGAAAGAACCTGGAGCACCAGTGAAGAGTTCTGATTGGCTTACTCTAGGGAACATCCACAGGAGAACAAGTTTCTTAAGGAGGCAAAGCATATTCTTATGACAAGCTGTGGTTATAAACCACGTGACTGAACTGACTGGACTTTTCAGCCAGTCTTGGCTTGCCCTTACTCAGCTGTCCAACACTAAAGAACCATAAGTTTCTTAATTAAGGTCTTGTTTTCTCTTTTATAGGAACAATTAAGGATTTTTTTAAAAGTGGTTTTAATTTACCAGTTTAAAAGTTCTGATAATGTAAACTCATTTTGGGAAATAATATGAAAGTGTTTTAGCTGGAAAACAAAGTCTGAAAAACACATGTATCTTTGGCCAATTTTCCAGCTTACTAACAGGATCATTCTGCAGTTATAAAATGATGAATGGAAATCAGAAATAATAATATATGTAGCAATACTTGTTTCATGTTTTCTCTTGTAGCCTATAGGTGCTAATGTCAACCGCACATGTTCAGAACAGTAATGAGCAAGGTTACATTTCAGCAGAAAATATGAATGATACCTTTTCCTTGAATTACTGCTTGTTATGCAAATGGTAATGACCTTTATTCATAGCTAGCCTGAACAAAAATTCATATACAGTCTAGGAAAGAAATGAGAAAATATCCACAATATGTTTCAATTTTGCTAGTGTAAGTGTAGAAACTTGGTTTTCCACATGTTATTTTCCCCTCTATCGACAAAACTAAAATCAGTTTGTATCCTGCTCTTATTTGTTCCTTCTCTAGAGATATTAAAAGTCTGCCTGGATGCATTCCTGTCTAGCCTGCTCTAGGCGAACCAGCTGTGACAGGGAGGTTGGACTAGATTGTCTCTGAAGGTCCCTTCTGACTCCTACAATTCTGTGATTCTGTGAAATGTAGCTGTTCTGATCAAATTTATGACGATGAGGAAAGATTTCTATGCAGTCTTCCATGTCATTTTTATGATGCATCCTTAGGGAAAGGTATCTTGACAGAGCTAAACAAATACTGGTCAAGCTCTGGCTACTTTGTGGCAAGATGCTGAAACTACCACTCTGCCTCTAGTGAACAAAGGAAGTTAAAGTACATCAAATTATAGAAACCAAAGCTTGAGCTGAAGATCAACTGGTGCAGCTCCTTGCATGTGAAAAAGTGATTGTGATTTCTGGAAAGAAGTGATCCCAAAACTCTGTAATAGTTCATTATTACATTGTAGCAATTTAGAAAGACACAGAAATCACCTTATAACATACAAGTAAAAAATTAAAATGTTTTCAGATAGACACCAATAATGCCACAATAAAGTATAATATGACTCTCATTTTTTCAAAAGTCAGAGCAAAAAAGGTTTACTCAAATCCATCTTTTCTTTCTATATAACTTGAATTATCAGGATTTCTTTCTCTAATGTAAAAAACCCTCTAAATATTTTCTAAAATCACTAGGCAATAGTTTTCCATTATAGTCTTCTACTCCAGTAATTTGTGTATTTGCACAGCCCTGCTGTATTATCATCTACTTGCTTTCTTAATTGCCGTCTCTCTGATGGACTCAGAATGTTTCACAGTGCTATTGTGGGAATGCATATTATTGTAGGTGGACAAAATGATACCATAAAGCCAGACTGTTCAAATAGTCATTTTTGTCAATACTTTCCCTTTTACTGGTAGAAATTATTTTACAATAAAGTAATAAAGTCATAAAATTCTGCATTGTGTGCAACAGTTCCTACAATCAGAGGACTTTTCTTTCTCTGTGGGACAAACAAAAGTATCAGCTATTAAAGAAAAAGAAATATTGTATAGTGTTACAATCATGATAGAGAAGAAAATAACCATTCATAGCTACTACCTTGGGCTCAGGTCAGGTGGGCCACTGGTGGTCAGTGCTGAAAGGTGTAACTTAAGATTTTTCTCCTTCCTTCTGGAATAGTAATGAATCTCTGTTTCATGTTTGGTTCTTGAGGGGTTTGAACTGCAAGCACGGATGGGTGAATGAAAGGGCACCGTTCCTGAGGCCAACTGCTTCAAGTTTCTCCCTAGATGGCTTTTATTGCTTCCAGCCTTCTTCTGCTGAGAGCAATTTGTGCTTCTTGTATGGATTGGTGAAAGGGTGCTGCTCTCTTCTTCTCCTTCCTCATCCTCATCTTCATCTTCCACAATTGAAGGGAGTCTCTTCTTTATATTTCCATTTCCCTTGAGCTCTGTCTAAAATAGCAGATAAAACATAATTCAGAGTAAAATTCAGAGTCTGATGTTTCAGAGACACAATTTCTTCTGCTCTGCCCTGGAACAAACCCAGATCTAGCACAGCTTTCATTTCTCAGTAGAGATAGCTCTTTTGGAACTCCTCCATAGCTTCCATCTTCAACAATGGCATATGTGAGAAAAACACAAACAAATTAAAAAGGTCACTAGTGACATAGCCAGGGAAGTCACTGCAACACGTTTTGTTACCAAGAAAGAATATGTAACTAGTTCTTAGAAGCCATGCGCCACATGTACACTTGCGTAGATTAGTCTTGCTTTACTGAGGCATTATTTCTTTTGAATGCCGCACTATCAGGGGCCTGGTGGACCAGGGGAGAAAAACTGAGGCTGGTAAGTCATATAATTTGCATCTTCTTATGGAACTATTTACACTGTATAAGTAATATTTATAACAGTTCAGCTTAAGCCCAAACGTGCTCTGTATCCTTCTTAGTTGTTGTAACTGAAACCACTGCTGGGATAGTAGGCAGATTTTTCATTTTATACAAGGTCCCATTAATGCACCAGTGGTGTGACAGTGTCAACTTCAGAACTGAAGCATCTAAAAGCAGAGCTTACATCTAGCTTTAAAAAAAATGCTCTTTAATGCTTGGTGTTGGAACCAAGGCAATTCAGAGGCAACAAAGACCTGGGTTCTGTACTTTATGTACTAATTAAAGAGCAGTGCAAGAGAGCAATTTATTGTTTGTTATCATTTCATGGTAACAAAATATGCTCACTGGTTATGAGTGCTGAGATATAGTAACAAAGAGCTCATGGCAGGATCGGGCCATAACTTAAAAATAGTTCAATTTATTCCTATGGTGCAGCTTACTATATTTATTGGCAGTATGTGAATAGACTAAGACAGAATCAGGTTCCAGGTCAAATTAACAAACTCCACACATCTCAGTGAAGGGTACAGCCAAATGCAGCTTCATGGTTTCAGAAAAGGTTGCTGTTCATTTTTTTTCATGCTACTCCACTTAATCAACCCTGAGTAAGACACCGTTAACTTGGGACCAAAAACCTCAGATGAGCTTTATATTCATATTTCCCACATTCTGGCCAAGTAAGATTTGCTGGGTGCTACAGCACACTTCCGTTGAGCAAATACAGATTTACTGAACTAGGTCCTTTCATTTTGAGATTTATGAAAAGGTAAGAATTTAAAACAGTGGCAAGAGACCAAGACCAGTCTATATAAAATATAATAGCCTTGTTGTCCATTGTGAAGTCATGTGAAGGCTGTCACAATGATCAAATTGTACAGGACTTGGCACCGATGCAGCCTATACACTCCAGAGAATGTTACCCATATTCAAATCTTTGGCTTGGGTAACCATTATAGGTGCTATAGAAGGATATCCAAAATCCAGCACCTGGAAGAAAAGATCATAAGCTGTTACTCGTAAAATGTGCAGTGGCAGAACTATCTGCAGGATGCTATTTGAAGTCTGATTCTGAAACTACAGAAAGCAGTTGGAGTTTTTTCCAGCTTTCCTCTGGCCATAACTGTGTGCACGTTTCAAAGTCAAGCTCTACAGATTTAAAATGTCACTAACATACCTGAGATAGCGTAGACTTGTTTGATAATTTTGATATTACCTGAAAAGAAAAACAAAACAAAAAAAGTAGCAAATATGTGCATCTGCACAGTATTGGCTTCCAAGAACATACAGACATCTAAACCAAAACATTTATGATGGTACAAGAAAAGAATCTCACGATGAAACAGCTATTTGAAATTGAATGGTGACATAGGACTGAATTAAGGACACTTCTTGGAAATAAATGTGAAGGGGGAAAAAAAAGGAAAAGTTGTACTTTTTATTTATTATTTATTCTGCAAAAATAACATTTTACTTTAATAAAAAGTTGGGTCAAGGCTTCAAACCTGTGAATGAATGTAGATGGGTGAAAACCTTGTAGGTTTCAGTGTTGGTTTGATGGAATCTCATGCAGGAACAGTGCTCTGCTTTGACCCTAACTCTTTCTAGCTCTAGCTCCCATGCCAGCCTATAGTCCTTACACATAAGTGATCTAACTAACTGTAGCATCTTTGGGGAATTTTCAAAGGAAGGGCTGGCACTGAAGCAAGTAAGGCCAGTACAATCCCGAGGAAGAAACACGCTTAACAGCTTTTTAATGTCATGATATTTTTAGTTCTTGAATTAAACAGAAAGCAAAACAAAGAAAAAGAAAAAAATCATGCCAGTTTAATGTGTAACTACTTCTAATAAAGTACACTGGCACTTCTGAATAATATCTGTTATGAACATTCTGTTACTTATTTGAATGTCCACACTTTGACTACAGGCAAGACAGCCTACATGCTGTATTTATAGGAATTTATAGTCTGCCAGGTAGAATTTTCAGAAGTGGTTTTCAGCTTTCCTGAACACGCGCATCAAGATAAAAAGTGCTTAACAGCCGTCAGTTTAAAACTCATAGCATCAGTTTATTTTTCTCCAAAGTCAGGTGGAAGAGGATAACCTTTTCTGGAAGTCATTGGGACTTCCCCATTTGTTTGATAAAAGTTTTCAGAACTCCTAAATATGCAAATTTTAGGCACATTTTTTAGTCACTTTTTTTTTTTTTCTTTTTTAATAAATAATTGCAATGTGCTTTTGTGGCACGCTGTGCGTGTCCCCATCTGTGTCTGTCCCCATTCCCACCCCCCCCAACCTTTGTCTTCTTCACAAGTCTTTCAGGTTTATCTGAAAACTGTTTTGTAGTTGCTCATAAAAGTGAGGGTACTAGTAGTGGCATAATATACAAATATGCTATATTTAAGATTGCGTGAGCAGAAATCCTACTCTACAACAGCCAAGCCAGTTGCAGGTGTACCAATAGATTTAGCAATAACACTCTAATAACTCCCAAACAGAACAACTGCAATAATTAGGCTATGTAAATAGACTAACGTGTTCATCCTGAGCTAGATAAAGTACTAGGCAATATTAGCAGAGGATGAGATCTCAGGTATTGAAATCTCTCAGCTTGCACTGTAATCTATGCTGATTAAAGAAACACCATCTCCTTCAAGATTCAGAAGAACAGGGAACTGCAAATTTACTGAAATATTAAAATCAGAATTGGGAAGTACTTATGGGCCACTTTGCACATATGTTTAAAAAAATTAATTCACAATAGTGCCCAGAATTTTGGGGCACAAGATTTCTTGGCTTCTAGGCACAGGTGCAGTATGAATGTTAAATAGCAGCCTTAATTAAAACTCCAGGTCAATCCCAGACATTAGCGGCTTCACAAAACTGATCTCAGAAAGTATGAATTTGCCAGCTGAAGTCTTTAGAAGTGAGTTGTCACTTGCAGATTTTAATATGGGTGGAGTTAATCCTGATTACACATCTTGAAAACAGACAAATCATTATATGGATGTATCCTAGATGAGCTGGTGGCATTTCCCACTGCCCTGCTGGGATCTTCCAGCTGGACTGGACTTTCAGCTCCATGACTAGTTGGTAGCACTGTCCGCTAGCTGCAGGACCCCTCCAGTGCCCATCAATGTTACAGCCATCCATGGGTCCTCCTCGTATCTGTTACCCTTGCTGGTCGCTGCAGCTGGGAGAAACTAGCTGCAGAGGAAATGGGGTTGGTAGCAGCACTTTGTTGCCTCATGACTCTACCAAGAGAGAGAGGGAACAAGGTTTTCACAGACAGTTTGCATTTTGCATGGAGGAGGTGGATGTCCTCAGAAAGAATAGAGGAAAAGAATAGGTATGAACAGGGTGCTGGTGATGTGAGAAACTACGTATCAGACTTTGATTTCCCCAAACGGACTCATTTAACCCACTGAGGACAAGTTCAGTCTGGATAAATTGATACCGTTGAGATGAACTCTGGACCTATAAACTATTTTTCCCTTAGCACAGAAATCATAGTAAAGTGTTTTGTAATTGCTTCTGTATTAATACACTGCAGCCATGTTTATTGCTTTTAACTTTGAACTCCATATTTTGCATACGAAAAATGGGCCTGGACTTAATGGCTTGGTAGTTGAAAGTTGGTAAAAGAAACTATAATTAACCTGTGACTAGAGAGAATTCTTACAAGTCTGGCTTTTAAATCTCCTTCAGAAACTCACTTCTCTTGCTCCCCACAAAAATACTGTTCTCAAAAAAGAAAGATAAACATGAGAATATGGACAAAGCCAGTCAAAAGGCTGTAAATTTCAAGACCTCACCCATGAGCATAGATATATGTCTGTAAAAATACAGTATCAGAGCAAATAATTAGGAGGTCCTGTCCTAGTTTCTGATCTGCTAGAACATTTTACTGAAGAGCAACACTATGGTATAGCTTTCTATAAAATGCTTTTTTTTTCTTGTACAAAAAGACAGAGAATGCAAAATAGCTAACATTCTAGTCCTTTAAGAAGGAGAACAACTCTTAAAGTCTAAAGGCTACTGAAAGAAAACCATATGCTGTGTTTTAGGAAAAAACCTCAAAGGACTTATATTAACATGAGTTGTGGGAAATATAGTCATATGGTCTAATTCAATTTTTAATTTCAACCCTGTTGATGCTTTATGTCTTGTGAAACTGGTTATTAAGTTTAATTTCACAAGATAAACTAATAACAGATCAAGCAGACTCATATTGAATGCTTTCATGTATGTAATCTCAAAGCCATAATTTGTTTAATATGTTAATATAGAGAGCTTAAGCAATGATAAAGATTACTGAATTTTTATTATAAGCACAAAAAGGATATTACCCTATCTGAAAACACTGGTGGTTTGCTGTCAAAAGCCAGTGAGCTGAAGATTTTTCCAGGGTCAAGAGAGTAGTCTTTAATAGAGAAGTAAATTTGCATTTTTAGGCGCAAAAGAATGTTATTGGCTTTTACAGGCCTGATTCCAGTTGTCTCTGTGAGAAATGGGAACAAAAATGGAAATGTAACTTCACTGATCTGCGTGTAACTCTTGGGTCCTAAAATATATGAATAATTCTTTGTATCTGAGGGGTCAAAAGGATAACATGCACTTTCAAGAAAGGATCTGAAATCAAACTAGAATATTAATGTTCTTAGTCAGCATTTGGAAATAGGAAAAACCCATTTAGGAGCATTGGCAGTGTTGGGGAAAAAAAAAAAGAACACATGCCATATGTTCTATTCTTTGTAAATTTACTGTATGGTAATGGAAAAGATACAAATACAAAACAAGGGATTAGTCTGCTGCTGAAAAGCTTAATGCCTCGCATGTATTCAGACCTCAATTTTCCATAATCAGGAAAATTTTCAATGAAATATCACAAATGCTATAAATCCCAAAGGAGTCAATCACTTGCAAAGAGCTTCTTAGGTTAGATATAATTGTTTTATAGCTACATTTACTGAGCAATTTACGCCTTCTTTTTATTTTTTTTTCTTTTTTAGACTTTCTGTAATTCATTGGCTTGTTCCAACATTTTCTCAGGTTTATACTTACCTCTTTTCCTTGCTTAATGGAGAGGTAAAGAAAATTTATTTTGTGCGAGCAAATGCTTTCAGCATTCTCTGATCCTGCTTAGAGGAGTAGAGAGTATATTGAATTAGCAGCAAGAGTTGAACAGCAGATTTGTCACCAGTATTTTGTCCTAGGTGATCAATAACTAAATTTCCATGAGCTCTGCAATCTTCTGTTAAGTCATTATCCTATAACATTCTTATCTTTTGAATAAATTATTGTAGCCTGTGAAATTAGGACAAGTGTTTAATAACTGGTTAGCTTTGATTTATTATATTATATTTCATATATTTCTTTAAAACCTGGATGTTAAGTTCAATGTGATTATATGTGATTCTTTTGTTAACAGTACAGGTTCTATTGTATTTTGTGTTAAAAAGATGAAACGTGTCATGGAAACAAAACTTAACCTTTCTGTCACTTGCTCCAAATCAAGAATGGAATAAATGGTGAGTGTGGCTGGTATAATTTGCTGGTTTTGCTCCTACACTCTTACTTTCCTCATCCACACCCCAAAATAAGAGAAAAAATTAGTGTCCCATACTGCTCTTAAGGTATCTCTTTCATAGTAAGCCTGTGCCAATAAAAATTATTTAAAAAATGAGGAAGTGACTGTCAATAAGGTTTTTCAAAAGAAAACAAAAGGAAGAATTATTCAAATAGAGAATGGACTTGGCACTAACTGCACATGGCTCTGGCAGGTTGCATTTTTGGAAAAGCTTGCAGGTTACTACAAACAAAAGATATATTTTTTAATATTACTACAATTTGATTACAGTTAGGTAATTTACATAATATTAATAGAAATTACAATGAATGCTAAAAGCTTTCAAAGCAATAAATTCTTCCCTTTCCTGAAAATATTCAGGTATATGCTTAACTTCATGCAAATCTGATAATTTACACAGGCTTGTAAATATTTGTGGAACTGGCCCTGTATATTGATATCCTCAACTCAATTTCTGTAGATACTGTGGAAGAATGGCTTTTAAGTTTGTATTGATAGCTTTATCTTTAAATAAAACTTCATACTACATTTTATGTTATTATATGTCTCTAACTTCAGAAAAGCTCTTGAAAAGAAAAGATCATGACAATTAAGTGTATCTTGAAAAATATTCTCCCAACTAATTTTATTACCTGAAAATTGCCTTTTTCTGAGCATCCCCAATGTTGCCCAAAGTTTTGCTAGTGCTCAGAGGCCAGATCAGTGGAATGTATGTTAATAAGTAGCAATTCAGTGAGGACAGCAACATATCTGTGGAGAACTTTAAAGAAAGTCTAGCTTTGTCTGGCTTTCAGGGTGAACCTTACAAAAAATGAAGGCAGGGACAGACATAACCTGTTTCCTCACTCTGAAATCTCTGTGGGTTTTTGTGTGCTTGTTTATTTGTTTGCTTCCTTCAGAAATATTCAAAGAATGAATATTTTGCTTTTTGGGTGGCAACTTGATCAGTAGATTAACTTCTAGTCAATTCTCCAGAAGGAAAAAAGGGACAAATTGAGCACACATACAGCTGTCCCCTAGACATATTTAGAATTAAAACTTTGGGGAACACAGCAGACATACAGTATCTGTGAAAGTGATTTGCATGATTTCACCTCAGGGCAAGAAGTCATGTCCTGGCATCTGAAGATACCAGCAGAAGTCTAAAGAAGTATATAACTTGTTAAGTAAGACAGCCATTGTAATTTCCTTCCCCTGAGATGCAATTTGTGTTTTCAACATATGCATTATGCAGCGAAGCTGAGCACAAAGCTTTTGGGAACTCTTGGCAGTTTTGTTACTCAAGAACTTCTGCACAGGTTAGAAACGGAGACAATATGAACACCTAATAAGTGAATAATATTGTTTCAGATTTCAAAGTACTGTGGAATAATACCAAACTTAGTGTCAGAGAAAGGAATGAGCACAGTGAAATTATCAATGGGACCCATCCCCGAATGCTGAATGCTTACTATATATGCAGTACTGTACTGTATCTACACTATATGTGTATATTTTGTATGTCAATATTTGTTAGAGCGATCATTATTTATCACAGCACTGAAAAAGTGATCTCAGGTAGGAACTGAATTTTCAGCAGAAGTCTAGGTAGCTTCTGTAACTCTGGTTTTGTTGAGTGAAGTTATAGAAGATTAAAAAGAAAAACATGCTGACATTTATTTTTATACCACCAAAATCTTTGACTGTATTTGTACATCAATTTCATTGTTATATGCTTTCATGTGTTTGAATGCAGGGGTGGGTCTAGATGATCTTCAGAGCTCCCTTCCAACCTCAGCTATTCTATGATTCTATAGTGTTTTAAAAAATGGCACTAAAAATTGTACCAGCTCAATAAAATTGAGAACACATGCTTGGATCTATGTAGAGTGCCTACTTGATACTGAATTTGCACTGATTATAGAGTTTTCTCAGAGACTAAATTATATTCAATTTCACACATTTCAGCATGTATCCTGAGGCTATAATGACTCTACGAGTGATACAGAAACTTTACCATGTGAGCCATCTGACACGTTCATTTGCATCTCAAGGTAGCCTGTGCCTTCAGAACCAATGTTCTTATAGAAAAAATAGTGGTAAGTATTGTCATTCCTTTATAAATTACTCTTTACATAGAATAATAAAAGGATAGGTTACTTTAAGAATGCTTCTAAATTTAAAGCCACTATCAGATCATTGCTATATCAATGCAAAATAAAAGTATTTATGGACAAAAAAATTCCACCCTCTAAATTCATACCATTTTAAGGCTAAGATGTATTAGTATTAATTTTATTTTTCATTTTTTTTCAATGTAGAGACAAGAATATAATATTAATATTGTAAAAACCACATTATCATTTTTCCTAAGGCACACTGAAGCATAGTGAAAAAAAGTTATCATCTATCATCCCTGTGTAGTTAAAATAGAAATATGGTTAGACTCCACGGCAATGCTCTGAATGCCAGGAGCTTTTCCTGTCTAAAATTTTGTTTGACAGAGTGTTTTATGCCCTCCTCATCTAAAACATACATAAGCTGCTTTGCTAGCCTGTATATTTTTTTTTTTCAATGTGTAACCCCCTGGTTAAATTTTATAAGCTGATGCAGAATGTAATAATCCCAGGAAGTGAAATGAATGAGAATGGAGAACGTTCAAAGTGACTCAAAAGCTAAAATTAGAAGTAGTAAAACTTTGGCACTTATTTAACCATTTTAATTCCAGTTACAGTGAAAGATACATTCTTGTATTGGTCAAGAAAGTGCTAAGATCCAGTTGTGAAAATCCTAATTTCATATATGCATTGAATAGTCTTGTTATAAATAACGTATAACTAATCATCATAGTTCCTATCTCTTAATCTATTCCCAAAGTTAAAAAAGTGACTACAGGGTTAGGAATTTTGGGATGGGTGACATATATTACATAGATATGTAATATATTCCTAGACAAAACTAAACGGATTATCTTCCTCTCCTCCTCTTTGGCCTGTTCCACTTATTGTAGGACTTATCCTTAAAGCCAAACACCTATTTCTTTTAGCTGTAAAATGGAAAAGACTTATAAAAACATAAGAATTAAAGAAAAAAGATTATTAATGGAAAAGATGATGTAATTGCATCAATAAGTGTGGTGAGATGGATCTTCTAATTGGTAAATGACCATAGGTCAGAAGAACAAATTGTTAGACAAAAATAGACACCATAGGTGTGTTACTGTTTTCAAAAATATTAGAATGACTGAAGGCTGAAGAAATGACACAGGTGCCTACTGTGAAAAAATTATTCTTCAGGTAAAGATACTAGGGAAGAAAATGAAAAGGCCACTGAGACTGCAAGAGAAAAGGCATACCAGTCTGTCCTTCTTGTATTGCATGTTTCCTTATTGCATTATTTCTCAGCAGTGTACCATATTGAAGGATATATTAGAAACATGATAGAGAGATGATTACCTTGAGGGCATATGGGGTGAACTGAAGGCTCAGAGGGACCACACATCAAACTCACCAATGATTGCAAGTTAACAAGCTTTATGAGTTAGCAGACAACAAAAAGGAGTGAAACCGGGCTTGCACTGTAACTCCAGGTCAGCCCTGCTCCCACGCTGAAGCAGATAATTGCCAGATTGAGGGAGTGGAGGAAGGACTGACTGTAACACTGCACAGGGAGAAGGATATTGCAGCAGAATCAATTGTCTGAATCTAGCATCCACCTTAAATAGCCAAAGAACCATTAAAACAGGCTTACTGTCATGAATACAGGTGGGTGACCTATGAAATATCTTGCAGAGAGCTAGATGACAAAGATCGTTCCAAACCTGCTTCTCGGTCATTTAAAATTAGAAAGTGTAAAACAGGTTAAGGATAGCTACACAAGTTGAGCTGTATAAGTGAAGCTGTATGAGTGCTGCCTCATTCAGCAATAGGATAATTTATATTGGGAAGATGGAGATCGATAGAGAGAGGGAAGAGGGAAAAAAATTTCCAGGTGGTCCCAGAAGCATGAATGAAAAATCTGAGCAGCTTGTAAGATGTGAAAGTGCACTGAGCAATATTTCACAACAGCACTGACTGCAGAGTAGTCCAGACAGAGAGGCAGGTAAGAGACCTACTGTAGTGAGTCATGTCTCAACATTTATTACATGTTCAGTTTTAAAATTATTTTAGGTTTTGATAATATGAGGATCTCCTTCTCTCCTGTACTATAAGTGCTGAGAAGATAGAACTTCGCAGACTCCTTTTCATATCAAAAGAGATATAAAGGAGAAATGGAGATAAGATACAGTGTCTGACAGGCAGAAAGCAGTGGATGCACAGCCATCAGTCACTTAGGATCTCCAATGGGACTTTGTTCTGTGTGCTTGGCAAGCACACATGGGCTAAAAAGAAAGATAATAAACAGGGATCCAAGTTTTGGGTTTTTCTTGTTTGTTTCAGAATAATCATGAAGATAAAACATTAGACTCCTGTTGCTTTAGGTGATTTACTCACTTCTTTGTTCCTTTTGTTGTATTAATGTTTTCATGAAAACAGAAATTGCCATTGACTGCTCTCTTGTTTTGCAGAATTTATACCTACTGTGCCAAAGACAATAAACACCAGTGAGTTACACCTGCAGTGATAGTATATGATCTTCTGCCAGATGAGTTATTGACACAGGTAGGTGCTTAACAACATGTACGTTTGTTTAAAAATGACAAATTTTCCTTAATATTATCCAACCCCACTCTAAATGACCAAGTAGGGCTTTTTAACTTTTCATAGAATGGTTAGAGTTGGAAAGGACCTTAAAGATCATCGAGTTCAAACCCCCCTGCCATTGGCAGGGGATTTTCCTAGCTAAACGCCTCCAGCTGTGTAGACACAGCTGCTCAGTAGCACAGCAGAACACTCTTCTCTGTTTAAAAGGTGGTCAAGATTATTTGGAAAATCTCTTGCGAAAATTATTCATTATCAAAACATTTTGCAACTTGTGATTGCTCTGCAGTGTAGAGGATGAGCTATGATCTAGACTGGGCTGGAGGAGTTATGACTAAGTTTAGCATTGAGTTGGTTTAGAAATTGATTTTTTCAATATATAGCCTTTACTATAAACACATAGGTAATACCCATGAAATAGGATTTTTTTGGCTCTGAAAGTTAGACACATCAATAAGTAATTATGTGACTGAAGTTTCTATTTTGTTACAACACTTGCCAAAATTAAAAACAACTATGTCCAAAAAAAACATGCTTATTTTTTCCTTTATAAAAAGAATTGCTAATAGGATAACTTTGATTTGTTTCTTTAAAACAAAATACTGTTTATTATGCAGACAAGAGACACATTAAAAACCCACCAGAAATGCCATGCTGTTTCCATTGCTGGTTCATAATAGATAATCAAATATGTAACAAATAGAATTTCTTCTGAGTTATTACTATATTGGAAAACAGCATTCATAAATTCAACAGACCTATATTAAAATATCTAGAAAAAGCATAACTAAAGATGCAAGAATGAATATATGTTAAAAAAATCTATTAGCTGAAAACCAGACAGTGGTGAGGCAGACTTTCAGCTGAATTTTGTGCTTGCATTCATAATATTTTCTGCTATCTTTTTTCTGCCCTCTGGAGCAATACCACCAGTTGGCACAGAGAAAGATACAAATAAACCAATTAAAAGTAAAGAAGGTGGATGTAACTATATGCTCTTACAATACTTGTTTAATGCTTAGCTGGAATGAATCAGAAAACTCAACATATTTTAAATTAGAATTTGTAGACATTTTTTGTAGACATTTTTTCCCCAGTCTGTGCCCTCAGCTGTATGCTGCAGAGCTTAGAGCTGTTTTCACCTTTCCCAGTAGAAAATTCCCTTGCAATTTGTTTGGTATTGCTAATAGCAACCTGAACTTCATTATATTAAAAAAAAAACCCACAACTCAGTCATTAAAATTTAATAAATTCTAAACACCAGCCTCTGCAAAGGACAAGAATTAGGCCCTGTTTTGTCAGACAGTGCCTTTATAGGGGAGAAAAAAAAAGGTCAGTGTTTTTATTACTGCTTTGTTGCCTTTTAAAATTTGTCTCTATTTATTTAATGTATTATCAAGGAGCCTGGCTAAGCTGCAATAACACTCAATGTGCCCAGATGGAGGACGAAATCTACCACTTTCTTCTTCCAATTTTTGTCATTATATTGCATTTACACTGCAGATGTGCTGAAGGAAGCAGTCCTTCTCCCTGCTTCAGAGACTGTATTTTCATTTTAAATAGAGTAGCTTTTCCTTCTTTTGGGAGAGGGCAAAGAGAAGGTCTTGTAAGAGGTAGAACATTACTTTTAAGGCTACAAAGAATCTCATTAATTATGAGGCCTGTTCACATTGACAGATTTTTTGAATCTTCAGGAATATAATATATTATTTTTGAAAATGACACATGTTGATAGTGTTCTAGCTAGTCAAAGATTGTGGCTATATGAGTTTTATCTTCCTTTGGGACTTCATTACAGCTTAAGGGATGCCATAGGTGTCAAGGAGGCCTCTTGTTCTTTGTGTCAGTCTGGCTGTAAGCAGCCTTTGGGTTTTTCTGACGAATAATGATGTCTACACTGTAGGCACTTCTGCATAGACATACAAAGTCATCAGAACCAATAAACTATTACCAAGCCCACAAAGATATTGTGCAAATATTTACCTATTCTGACTTTCTCACAGGATTATTCAGAGTTATGAACATCTGCTACTTCTCTCTAACTATATATAAAAGCATGTTTTGCAGGGCTGCTGGATAGTAAAGTAATTTCCAGGTTCTTCTGTACAATTGTATTATACACTGCAAGAACTTTCTTAGGAGTCTTTATCCAGATATCTGACTCTCACTGCTATGTACATAATCTGTAATATATCATGCAAAATTATATGGGTGTGGGGAGGGGGGTGTAAATATCACTTAGCAAACTGTGACATCATATTCACAGACCTCGAAAAATTAGTTGAAATTCCTGGATAGCTGAATTCTTTTAATGTCACAACTTGAGCTACCCAACAGATTAGGTTTTCCTAACTGTCCTGAAATCATTTAGTACATTGACAAAAACAGTTACGAGTTTCTTGAACAAAGTTCAGCAAAGCAAGCAAAGGATGTGATGTATGTAATCAACATAAAGACTTCTTTCTAGTTCACATTTTGTTGTGATGGGAATATAGGAAAAGATGGCATAACAGCACCGCCAGTGTGACTGCACACACATTAATGGTTATAATCACAAATCACTTAATGATTGCTTGGTTTAGAGCTATCATGGGGAACCACTGAAACTTGATCTCCCTGTTCTTGTGTCTTTTCATTTTTCTATCTATTACTTATTAGAAACTGAAATAGTTGCATGACTTTCAGCTCCTGTAGTTAAAATCTCCAGAGCTTTTCTTTCAAGATGGCTTAAATGACACTAATTATTTCTATAATCAGACAGCTACAGTTTCTACTTGTTACTGGGAAATCTGGTTACAGCTCCTCTTTGTTTTACTGAACAGTAACACGTTTATGGCAGTCCTGGAGACTTTTCCACCATTCCACCTTACTTGGAGTTTACTTCAAGTTAATGTAGGGATGTAATAAAAAGTGACACTAAGATAGGCTGTCTTGGGTTTTCTATATTTGCCAGTGGCACTGGATACTTTTCACTATTAAAATCTGAATATAAATATTTGCTACAAACCAGTGAAAATACTTTGGAAAGTCTATACTGAAGTCTTTCAGTAGTGCTTTATCTAGAATGTCTTGTTATTTCACATAAAATTGTTCATTTAAATGAAAAAACACACATATTTAATTGCAGGATGATGAGAAACAACTATTTCTCATTTTGAATGTATGTGACAACGTTCTTAACTAAGAAGTAATAAAAAAATGACAAAATATTAAAGAAGAATGTTTTCTCATAGATGATGTTTCTATGGAAAAATTAGGAGCATAGAACATGTTGGCTGTTTATGATCTGATCAACTGATAAAGGATTCATGTAGGCAATGAATGAATTATCAAACAAATGGAATGATCGGTCATTTTAATGTAATCTGTGTATTATTTCTTTACTGTGAAAAAAAGATGAGAACTGGCTAAAGCATAAGAAATGTCTTAAAGATAATAATAGCTGCAGGAACCTTTAAAGATACTTACATCACTTTCATGGCCTTCTCTTAGATTGTACGTGAGATCGTGCTGTATGTCTTCAACAAACTTGTGAGCATACTCTGGGTAAAGGTCAAGCACTTCAAAGAGACCTTTGAGGATAATGCATTGGAGGTCACAGTATGTTAGAGCTTTAACATCTGCATTTGTTTTAATAACTTGATCCCTAATGGATAGGTTTGCTCCAATTAAATCTCCTTTACCTAGAAGAAAATACAAAATTAAAAAGAATGAATTTTTTACTTATTTTTTTAATCATAAAACTGCTTAACATAATTGCTAAATCTTAAATCCCATTGTTACTAACACATTGTTTAATTTAGACATTCTGGGTGATCTTGCAAACTTATATGCAATTAATTGGAGGTACAAAGACTAATTTCCAGACACGTAACTACCTGATTTAAGGGAGCAATCAAGTAAATATGCATAATGTTAGGCTTTATATTGCTAATTAATAGCAGGTGTTATTTTGTATTATATAAAATTATATAAAGTACAAAGAGCAATCATTGAACCACAGGTCTTCCTCAAATGTTAATGCAGATTGTTTTTGTTAGAGACTTGTGATGGAATGCATTCTTGGCAAGTTTATATACCAAGTTGAGGGAAGTGGTTAATATGCTGAAGGACAAAGATGCTATTCAGGGAAACCTCAATGAATGAGAAATGGGCTGATGAGACCCTCATGAAGTTCCATGGAAACAAATACCAGCTCCTGGCACCTGGGATGGAAAACCTCCCTGTAGCAATATGGGCTGGGGACTGACCAGCTGGAAAGCAGCTCTCCAGGAATGGACCTGGAGATCCTTGTGGATAAGTTGACCATGAGCCAACAATGTGCCCTTGCAGCAAAGAAGGCCAAGAATATCCTGGGCAGCATTAGGAAGAGTGCAGCCAACAAGTACCGGGGAGTGACTCTTCCCCTCTATATATCACTTATCAGACCACATCTGTAGTACGCTGTCCAGTACATTTTTGGCTTCCCAGTACAAGACAGAATATTGAGACACTAGAGTGAGTCCAGAAGAGGCCACCAAGATGATCAGGTACTGGAGAACATAATGCACAAGGAGAAGCTGAAAAAAAATCGTATTGTACTGCCTTAAAAAGAAAAGGCATTATGGCTGTCTTCAACAGCTTAATGGAAGATTATTGAGAAAAAAAGAGCTAAACTCCTCTTTCAGGGTGCAAAGTACAACAAGATGTACTGGACACAAGTTGTAGTAAAAGAAATTGTGATTAGAAATCAGGAAATGGAAGTCACCATCAGGCTGGTCAAACAGTGGGACAGTCTGTCCAGAGAGGCTGTGGAATCGTTGACCCTGGAGATATTAAAACCTTGCCCGGACATGGCCCTGAGCAAGCTGAGCTAATTTGACCTTTCTTTAAGCAGTTTTAAGTTGGGTGGCTTCCAGAAATCGCTTCTACTCTTGCACTATACTGTGATTAAGACTATAAATTCTAAAAATCCACCCTGCATGTGATTCCAACTGGATATTTACAGGAAATGGTGTAATTGAAGAGTAAATTAAACCAAGCAGTCGACCATTCCTGAACCTGCTTAAATAAGATAATTGTATACTTTAAAATACTACTGGTAATTTTTTTCTCTTGACACGGAGCTTGTACACCTTTCTCAAAAGTGCTTATCATAAACCCAGCATAGGGTGAGTCTTTCTTTTATGCTAGGAATGTGCATACATTAATGCTACTTTGGGGGCTCTTAAAAATTGCAATTAGTGTAAATGAGAACTAGTATTAGCTTAGATCAGTCTGGGAAAGGTAAATTTTATTGTCTACCAGATTTATCATTGCTCATTGCATTGTGCAATGCTTACATATATTAATAAACAAATATAGTGTAAAGCTAAACAATAATTCACTTTTACTTTTTACTGTAAATATCAACAATTTAGATTTCTTTGATTACATTAAGCAGACGGCTGGCAATGCTAATCTCTTTCTTGCTGTGTAAACGTAGACAAGGGAAAAATATGTCAAATATACTAAGACTGAACTTTAAATGTCTTAATTAGAAACTAGTTCAGCATACAAACTGTATCAGTATCAATAATGCATAAATAATATAGAAAAATTGTTAATGTTGTGTTTGATTGTATTAGCAGTGTTTGATGAAATAATGTCAACCTGAAAGACACTACAGTTAGTCTGGTATTGCTAACGTATGTTTTTTTTTCAAATGAAAATCATGTAGCAAAGGCTGTAGGTAGTAAACTGAAATTTCATGTAGAATTACTGCAGCAGTGAAATTATTGTACCTTGAATATCAACATTTGTTACATAAATTGAATCATGTAAGTTATTATCTTTTTTTTTTTGTTTGTTTGTTTTTTTTTACTGGAGAACAAACTTATTTCTAAATGTTTATGCAGACACATCTGCTTGATAATATATCTCGGACATGCAAAGTTATAAATTTCTTCTCTTTCTGGATGTCTTTTAAATCACTTATTGCTAATATTATTGAACAAGATGTGTACCCAAACAGTACATAACTGTTATATTAAATATATTTTTCTATAAAATGTATCCTGACCATCATTATTAGATATCGAGTAATAGTCTCAAGTGGGATGAGACAGCTGTATTTAATCAGAGCATTTCATTGTATTGTTGCTGCATTGCTTGTTAGTGAGAATAGTTCAGTAAACAAAAAATAATGCACTAGAATTAGAATCATGACAGAATTATAAAACAGTGGTCTGGGAGCTGTAAGTCACCCAGCATTGTCAGTCAAAAAAACCTGCTCTCTTGGATTAACATCACGTCAGTAACACATTTTCTCATAGGAGACCTACAGGTTTGATGCATTCACCTTCTGCTGGTGTTAATTAGGCTTTAAATGATGAAGCTCCCATTCAATGTAACAAAACATTATTTCATTGTATTATATTTTTGTTCTTACATTACAATTTCATTAACATCTCTCAAAAATCCACTAATCTCTTTCTAATTGTTTTCATTGTTAGCGGTACACAATAATGCTTTCATTATCATTTTCAGAAGTGCCTGAAAATGGAATTATTAATTAAATCATAGTTCCAATGGGGGCAGCTCTTGACCTTTTGCTATATTTAAGCTTATGTTGTTTCAAAGCCATATTTTATACCTTTGATCTATGTGATCCAAAAAAGTAGAAGCATTCGAAAACTTCCTAATTACAAATGAGTGACAGGTGATGTGAACTGTCAATCTAATGGAATTAAAGAGTTATGAAAAAAGTAAGACTTGTATCACTTTTATATTCTAAAAAAAGACCAATAAAATGCATGCTAGTAAAATAAAGGAAATTCAATTACAGAAGACCAGAAGTTTGCATTATCAACAGTCTAGTACAATTCCACAAAACAGGAAGGAAAGTAGAAAAGGAAATGTTCTTTTTAACTCTGTTTTATAAGAATATTAAAAGTTATTAGAAAGAAAAATACATTTAAATCTAAAGAGGTATTAAAATCACAATAATATAATTATTTACATTTAAAGTAAAATTTTCTATTTTACTTTATCAAAATACTTTATAAATATTAACTCAGACAAGTGTAATCATCCTTTAGCTGAAATAAAGGGAATCTAGTAGGCATTAAATGCAGGTCAGTTACTGAAATATACAGATAGAGTTGCTTAAGCACAGATAAGGCAAAGCAGTCATCTAGCAAACAACAACTAAACAAAAGTTATTTGAGCAGAACTTCTGGCCTTTCTCTTTTCTAATATACTCAGATGACTGTTGGCAGTATCAATTAGCTTGAAGAAGTAACTTTGGAGCAGAGCCAATCATGCTTGTTTTTCACCACATGGCTGTCCTGCAAGGGGTGTTCATATGCATGCATCAAAGAATGAAAGTGGGCTCACATTGCTTTATTTCAGTTGGGAGCACTGGTAGGAACATTGCCTGGCCACTAATTTAATGAAAGATTTAGGTACTAATAACCAATGTCCTTTTAGGTGTCAATATAATCATCTAATTTAGTCGAAAGCAGCAATTTGTATCCAAAGCTAACAAATACCTCCTTACGTGCAAAGGAGAGAGAGTAAGTGTAAGAAAATCAGGATGCAAATGAAACATTGCACAGCTAGTACTCTAGCAACTGAATGTTCCTTAGGTCGGAAAAATTAAGAAGTTTAAGCTAAAAAAATAATTAGGGATGCTCATAGCTTATGACAATTATAATCAAATGAATTCTTTCTCATCAGACTACTAGGACATGCTAAGCCATCAGTTAATAGAGAAGGTCCAACTACATTGGAGGACTATTCTTTCTCTTTGACCCTACGATTACGAGCATACCGAGAATCGCCAGCACCGTGCTGTCCTTCAGGACTTCCATGGAACCTGAGCACACAAAGTAGATCGCTTGCAGGGCATCTCCCTGCCGGAGGAGGTATTCCCCAGGAGCACAGAAGGACGTTTTGATATGCAGAGACAGAGACCTGAGGCAACCACGGCTGGCACACTCGAAAAGGGAGAGCTGCAAAATCTCCTTGTTCAAGTGCATGGTGATATCTGAACGCAGCTCGTCTGGGAAGTCTTTTAAAAGCTGTTCAAAAAAGAGAAAAAAGAGGTGAAAAAAGAAAAAGGTGTAAAGCAATTTGTTTCCTCTTTTGCAAAATGATCTGAATTAGTAATGCTGCCCATGCTGTACCAATGCAATGAATTCCAATTTATTATTCTTATCCCCTTGATATCTATTAATATGACATAATCATTATTATTCTGACATTAAGACTGCAGATATGTCTTAATAAATTTTTACTCTCATAAATTCTAGGCAAAACTTGAATAAAAATGCCTTTATACAAAAATGAAGGGAAAAAGTCAGCAATACTTTGCTCCTTAATGCACAATTTAACCTTGTTCAAGTTGGTCTCAGCTGTTAGAACACAGTAGGCTGTTCAGGTATATACCACCCTATACAGTGATAGAAACAGAGCAAAAACAAACCTAGTTTAGATTTTCTTTAATATGCTTGTATAAAATTCATCAATAGGCTAGATTGTTTCTTCTATTTTAAAATCCCTAAAAAAGTAATAACAAAAAACCCTCTATGTGGAAAACCTTTACGTGGGACGGGGGTACAGGGTTATTGGTTTTTTTCTTTCTTTTCCCTTTTTTCTTTTAAATGTTGTCATTGGACAATGAAAGAGAGCTGCAAAAGGAATGGAGACAAGGTGCACATTCAGTGGAAGAACCTGTAGAAACTAAAAGACAATAACGTCTTCCTATTTTTCCTTGGTTTTAATTTTAAGCAAATTGCCATTATAGTCTGGGCATCACTTAATGATACCTACATACGTTGTACAGAAGATCTGTTGCAGGATGGCAAAATTGAGAGAAACAGCTTTCTGCTCAGAGAATTATGTACAACTGCTCAAATCATCAAAAATTTCAGGTGGATCTTTTAAAAAAATATTTAAGTGGTTTCAAGTGTCCAGCCCATTGATGCAAAGTATACTGCCTGCCTATGGGCAGAGTCCTAGACCAGGCAAACTGCAAGCTTGCAAGTCCAGTTTTTTTCTCCATAGTTTGAGGGGATCTAGCATCTGAGCAATGCAACCAGCCATAACTTGACCAAATGGGCTTAGACAAGGCAGTTTGTGGATGGGAGGCTAGTCATGAAATATCGGTGGTCTCTCCAAAGGCTGCTGTTGTAGTAGAGCAGTGACTCAGGTTCAATGCAACTAAAACTACAGAAAATACATAAACTGAAGGTGATCCTTAACCAAATCCAGGGAAATTTCAGCATCTAGGTGGGGTTTATACCTTTGAAATCTTACTAGGCTCCTCCTGTTGCTAAGACACTGTTGAAAGTCTCATTATTTGTGCTGTACACACCACAAAAATAATTTACCAGGAAAAGAATATTCTCAAAACCAAATCTTTCTGATTATTTCCACATTATCTTTAGAAGCCACTGAGTTTTATAATGACATATGTAACAAAAGCTCTGAAGCGAATGTTTCATTCAAATAGCACTCCAGTAGACAGAAGTCATTATTTCTCCTGGAGTACAGCAATACATAACCTGGATAAGTAATTTAAAATAAGCAAACAAAGACACAACCAGAAATCCATCCTTTAATTTCACACTGATGGTACATTCTGCAATATTTAAAAAAAAAAATAGGGAAAGGAATGACATAAAAAAAATTAAGGCCAAACCACTTGTTTACAGGATTGCGAAGAATAAGAAAAAATGAAGAAAGGAGTAAAGGGCAGAAAAGAATTCCCTCGTTTAAAATATACCTTAAAAACTTAGTAAATATTTTATTTGATGAAAGGCAAATCAGCTCACCAGGGTGTTTCTGCTGAGATCATCCAAATGGTTTCTGATTAATGACTCTTCAGCATTTTAGCACTATGGAGGACTTTGAATTTTAATATACAATATGGTGTTCAAAACCAGATTTTTGAATAGCATTCTGTCTGATAACCCAGCTTGACTTTTAAGTGTATTCTTTTTTATATGTAACTTAACACAAAACAGAACATCACAAATGGAAATTCTCCCTTGCCCTTCGCTGACTCAAACTTGTATAGTCAAAACTGGCAAACACACAACTTCCCTCATTTAGTTACCTCATTGGAATCAATTCCATTATTGACAGACCACGTGGTTTGGAAATATTCAAGCATCCTTTGCTTTAGCTGTTGTGGCAGGTGATGGACCCGAATAAAGTCCTTCAGATCCTTGGTTCTTGTGTGATAAAGGGACCATCTGGAGTACATCCTTTGAATTATGGCAGTCACATTGCCGAACACCAAGGCATGCATCAGAGCTACAGAGGACAGAAATTATGTGAAATGTGGAGTGACTTGATCATTAAAATATAACACAGAAAATAAGATCTTCACAGGAAACCAGTTTCCTGCTTGATAGATATAGTACAGCTTTTGAATATAAGCCTCCCTGAGTAATATACAGCAGTATTCATATGATTATTCATTTTTACATTTTTATTGTGTCACTAGCAGTCATGCTCATGTGACAGGGTAGAACCACATCTGATGTTATCTAGTCAGGGCACCAAACAAAAGAATGCCCTAGCCTAATTAATTTATAGTCTAATTAAAAAAGGACAACATTAAACATGAACACAGGTAGACAGGCACCCTCAGGAAATACTGAGAAACTATTATTCAATATAAAAAGTAGACTTAAATGGTCAGTTAGCAACTACATAGAATGTAATCGATTTCAGAGAACTCATATAAAGATAACAATTACTAATGGGGACCATGTCTAGTGTAAACAACATTTAGAAATATATTGTATTCCATGGAATAAGATGTTAAAAAAAAAAAGGACAGAAAAAAAAACCATTGTAAAGCAGAAATTCAGATTAAACAAAAAGAAATATATATTCAAACTGTCAATCTGACTTCTTAGGTTGCTTGAGAACGTCAAATATAGTATGAAACTGTTTATCAGAAAGTTCTGACATCCTGGAGTTTGTCTGCAATTAGAGACTGCCTTGGGAATAAAAAGACCACAAGCAAAATTGAAGAAATTCTTACAGATAGAGGTTGTCTGGGTTTGCCTCTGCAGAAATGCTTGTGATGATTATCAGTGGGAAAAATCACTGCTAGATTGTCTGTCATGTGGTATTGATCTGAGGTATACAGTATACAAATTTACAAATTGATTATTGAAAAAACTATTAAAGAACTTGATTATTCCTCTTAAGGGACATATATCTTTCTAGTGCTTGAAAGAAACCAGACAGACTCCTCTGAGTGGCAAAGGAATTGGGTTATAAACGAGACAAACAAGAAGTTGACCTTGTAGGGCAATTTACAGAAGTCCAGGGTTAGTGAGAAGAGACAAAGGGGAACAGAAGGAGGAAAGGATGCAATTTAGTGGTTATAATAGAGCTTTCACTTGGTAGAAACAGGCAGAACATTCTTTAGTTTGGAGTGTCCAAAATCTTTATAGGCTGAGTAAAACACAAAGGAGCAGACAAAGCTGTTTTTTTTTTTGTGATACTGTGTGTGTGCATACTGCAGTGTGATGTGGTTTCCCTATAGGGTATGCGTTCTTGTAGAGTTGATCCAATGATATGACAAAGTAAATAGAAGTCCATTGGCAAAAGAAGATATATAAAGAAGAGGGTAGAAGGAAAAGGATTGGGTATGAATATTAGAGAAGAAATGCACTTAATTGGAAATATATTTCTAGGAAGTACCAGGTGGATCAACTAGATATTGCTCCTGATGGTGCAATGAATGACTAAGGCACCAACATCAGAAACTTTGGCAACATAATGTGGGGGACTGGCATAATGTGAGATATAGGATAATATAGTAGAAATATGGCTGCCAGGACTGAAAAAAATTCAGACAGACATAGGTAAATAGGTTAAAGAGATGGTAAAGCCTCTTTAAAGATGTGAAAATCAGTTTAAAAAGATGGAGGGATAAAATGTTAGGTGGCATATAGCTGCATATGTAGAAATCGCATGTAAGTCTCCCAACAGGTGCCAAGGTAATGAGCTGGACAGCATAGAGATCTCCATGATGTTATTATAGGCAGAAATATCATCAAGAATTTTACTATTATTGGACAATCTATCTTTGCATATGTACATAGGAAACAACTGCTACTGGTGATAACAAGCTATTTCTGGCTGTGGTAGGCATTAGATTTCTCAATCAAATAATCACAGATCCACTCTAATTTCTGTAAGAAATCTATGAATCCATTCTCTAAAACCAAGCACAACAAGTCAAAAACTTCTAGGACCCATATTTCAAGAAGCTTTGATTCTCGTGAATATTCTAAATTATATTTTTGTTGCTGAGGAAACAGAGGAAGACCTCTGATCCCAGAAAGGACTGAAGCTACTAGAATGGGCCTCCAGTCTCATAAATACAAAAGTGTACTTTCTTTGCTCAAAGAACATGGAGAATACAAGACAATATATAGTATGGTCACCTGCAGGAGAACAGATCTGATTCATTTTTTCAGATGCTGGTTATCCTAGGAATTCTGGTTAAGTTTTAATAAATAACTTTTCTTTCCAAGTGTAAGAAATACTGTATCGAATTAGACTTTTTATTTTCACAATTTTACTTATCTTAGATTGCAATTTCAAATTCATGCAAAACAAAAGTTAATACTAAGAGGCAGATAAAAATCAAACAAGAATATTCAAAGTTATTTATCTGTTAAACCAACACTTGCAGGTTATGGTGTTTTTTTTTTTTTTCTTGCTTCAACTTTTTTTAAGGTTGCAATAAACTCAACTTTTTCACTTTGCAGTGACACACATTAAAAAGGTACAGACTAACTATGGCTAAACTAATCATGATATCCATTACACTTGAAATTTGATAAACTAATGTCTCAGTCTAAAAACATGAAAGGCTTATATAATTTTTTCTCAAAACATCACTTTTCACTAGGGAATTTTAAAATTAAATATCAGCCAAAACTATATATGAAAAATTTTCTGAACAGAGTTTTCTGAAGCGTGCTAACCAGTCTGCACTGTACAATGCTAACTTCTTCAAGTTTCCTTGCTCTACTGATTTTCTCAAGTAACACCTAAAACACAATTCCTAAAAAAGATATCTGCACACCAGCCTGCTCTGCTTTCCTACCTAGGTAAATTTTCTTCACTGGATCCTCTCACATGTAAAATCATTCTTCTACCTGCTTGCTTCTGAGTAACTTTACCTTTCAATTCTCAGTTCCTTCTTACTACATTCAGTTCACTAGTTCTTCACAATTTATTCAGTGCACAAGCATATTAGTGTCACTGCTCAATAATATAAGAAATGAAAATGAAATTGCTATAACTGAACTAAATAAAAGTATAGGATACTTTTATGTTCTATTAAGTTTGTGAAAACTCTGCAGTATCAAAGGGAATTAAATATTCATCATTGCCTTACACAGGATATTTCTTGATTTCTTGTTAGAAACAAAACCTTCCTTCCTTCATTCCAATAGATTTTTATGTAGTGAAAGCCCCAAAGTAGAGGGGCCACATTGTATTTAAAAGCTATAATTTTATGCTACCAGCAAAAGCAATTAATGAACTGCTTGTCATTTTGTGACATTGTCAAAATCATAATGATATCATTCTTGGGTGGTTTATTATATTACTGCCACTCACTTTCAAGACTGGGAAAAATGACAATAATTCATTGAGCACTTTTTGTACCACTTGATGCTGCAAATATATAGTTTGTGGGTCATTCATTGTGTTTCCTTGCTTTCAAGTGTCAAGTTGCCAATTTACTTTTGCCAAGGAAAATTTATGCTGCAAAGTTGACATCCAGCACCTTACTGACTGGCCCTGGAGAAATACCTACAAGTATTCCCCGAGCAATTAGGCAAGCAAAAAAAAAAAAAAAACCAAAAGAAAACCAACCCCAAACAAAACCGAGGTGGATAGTACTCAAGCAGTGATTTGCTTATTTGCTTTTACTCTTTACACCTGTGATATCTTTGAGTTGTATGATGTACACACTATGAAACAGCACACATAATACTTTAGGGGAGGAAGATGAAAGTAAAGAGAGAGTGGAAGGTAATTTCTCAATTAGCCCGGGTTTACCAATCTCTGTGGGTACCACCAGCTCACTGGTTGTGCCCAGGTGCCTCAGCAGAAAGAAGGTGACCATAAATGAGCAGGTGGCTTTCCCCAACAGTATGACTAGGTAATTAACATGCATAAAAATACTACTAACACCTCCAAATATGACCAAAACATTGCATTTTGATTCTAATCTGAAGCAGTGATACAAATCACTTTTTCTTACGTAAACCCAACAAAACTGTTTCCTACTTTTTGCCATTAAAAATTAAACTTTATAACTTTTTTTTTTTATAGAAACTTAGCAAAATTTCAGCTCTTATTTACTTGTCCCTACGCCCCTGAAAATATTTTACATGATGCTTAGCATTTGTACCTACCCCCGATCAGCATTGTGCAAATGGAGAAGATCTTTTCAGCATCGGTATTGGCTGAAACATTTCCAAACCCAACACTGGTGAGGCTGCTGAGGGTGAAATATAGGGCAGCTATATAGGCACTTCTGATTGATGGGCCTCCTAGTGTATTATTCTCATAGTAAGGAGACTCAATACGTTTTCCTAGCTCATGAAGCCAACCTGAAAAACAAAGCATCAAAAGAATTAAGGAATACTGACATAATGAAAGCTACATATTTTGTAAACTAAAATGATTAAAAAAAATTATTTAGACAATACTGCACTATTCACACAATTCCAAAATACAAAGAACATTAAATTGTAGGAATTTATACAGCATGTTAAGTATTATGTCTCTGGAGTATTTTTTAATGCATTATTATTTGTGCTAATGTATTTCTGTATGAAAATCAAGTGGTTTTGAATTGTGTATTACTGTATTACAGGTCTAATTAGATAATTCACAAAATCCATTAAGGCACTGAAAAGAAAAAAAATCATCACGCTGCAGCAAGAATACAACACTGATTTGATTCTTTCCATTAATTAATGCTTGGAAAGCTTTTTGAGATTCTAAGACTACACTTCTATAGTAATAATTACATATTTAGAACTTTTTACATGGTTTCTTTTTACAGTAGAAAAGATTCAAACTAAACATAGCTTACACACCAGAATTAATTTTCAAAAAATGTTTCAGTATTTTCTAAATTGTTCATTTAATCTTTTATTTCATTTTGCTAAGTGATTCTATGTGTGTTAGAGAAAGTAGAATTGGCTACTGCTTCATAGATATTTAAAAACCAACAACAAATCAAGAAAAAAGCTGAAAAAGAACAAAAAAGGATGTAGTTCCACTTTTGGAAAAGGAAAACAACCAACTTAAATGAATTTTATAAACACAATCAAGATAGTGACAAAAAAGTTAAAAATCAATTTGTGTGCCCGGTCTTGTCTGTGAAGCAGTTTGCTTGGGAGAGTGGGAATCTCTCCTGGATATTCAGGGAGAACCACCAAAACATAAAATTCCTGGCAGGCAGAAATTTATTTTAGAAAAATTGTTGGGGAGAGTCCTGTTGTAAGCTGAGACCTGACGGACTGAATCACCTTCTGAAGCTTATTCTCTCTCCACTTCAGTCAGCATCCATTTCTTCACTCTGGATGAATCCAAGTATTAACTAGGGGAAATCCCCTTGTACAGAATAAATGCAAAAGTAGGGGGGCAGTGTCTGTCCCAGCACTTCCAAATAAGTTGGGGAAAAATTCTGCCAGAATTTACCACCTACAGCAGACTTGCTGAGCCTTGGCTCCACGCTCTCTTGCATGCACTCCTACAGAGAAAGCTAAGCCAGCAGAACTGGGTAACGACAGCGTAAGGTCTAGCCATGACCCTGCCAACCCACTCTACGCAGGGCAGTGAATTCAAACAAAAGCATAAATGAAAGTGCTCTGCATTGTCAAAAAGCGGCAGTACTGGCTGGGTTGGTTTGTCTTGCCAACAGACAATAAAATATGGGAAATCTCTTTGATTTTGCTTGGGTAGAAAGTATTAATCACATGAGGCTATTTTATATTCATGTCTCCTAATTATTTAAAATGAATGAAAAGCAAAAAACAAACAAAGAAGCAAAAAAGCCTAACTGAACCAATACCAGTCCTCTCTCTGTGCAATATTGTTTTTCTGAGATTACACTACATTTCCCCAACAATGATAGGGCTCTTTGTACATTGGATTTCACTCCTATATTTATGCTAGAAAATGTAATCCCACATGCTAAAGAATGAAAACCTAAGAATATCCCCTGGCAGAGAGCAGATAGAGTTTAAAGAAGTCTATCTAAATGTAATGTAAAGAAATATAATCATAAAGTTCAACATCAGGTTTTGATTGTGTTCTAGTGCATTTTAAGAACTGCAAAACTGAAACAAATTAAATGTTATTTTGAATAATTTTAACTGATCTGTGAGTACTGAAATAATGCCTCTTAGGAGAAAATATCTTTCTTGAGAGTATTCTAAAAGCCACTGATTCTTGGCTTCCATATTTCCATTTTTCTACCTTTTGCTATCTGAATGCATTTCACATTCAGTGCTCCGAGTGGTCATATTGCATCTGATTGCAAGTTTCTCCACCTCAGTTTCAGCTACCAAACAATGAAAAAAAGAGTTTATCTATTGTAACTTTACACAAAATATTATGAGACTTATTTTCTGACAAATATATTTTCATTGCTATCCAGAAAAGGTACATAACTCTTTTCTTTGATTGATAGATATGTGTAAACTCATTTCTCTGTTACGGCACACTTTATGCTCAAAGTTATCAAGCAAAAACTGCAACTGTACTAACACAACTGTACTGTTTGTTGTTCCTAAATGATGCATTACCACTAGTAGAGGTAAGGTATAAAAAAATGTCTGTATCGTATCACACAGTAGAAGTCTCTATAATATTTGTAATATAATTCAGCTTTCAAAGTACCACAATACTGAGCTACAACAGTAACAGCAGTTATTAGCAATTGCTAAAAAAATGCTCACTACATAAATAAAAACTACTAGATAGCTTTCTTTATATATGGACCATGAGATCTGGAACAGGAAATGTGTATCTGGAAGTAAAAACCTAATAAATACATTCCTCTGAGTTGTAGATAAGGATGTGCTTACAGCTATTTCTATTTTGGCTGCTAAAGTTGATTCTAATCAGGACCTTTTGAAGAAATTATACAGGATGAAGTTTCAGCCAAAGTATGACAAATGCTGCAAGATCTTCCAGATCATTTATACTTCCTAGATTTTTGTTGATAGCAGCATATTTTTTTCCATTTGAGGGTAGGGACAAGATACTGTTGGCTGTAAATAATTAGCCAACGGAAAGAGTTCTAACGTAATTGACTGACGCCTTTTACTTTTTTTGGTTTCTGTAGGTAATGGCTCTCAGCAGATTATCTGGCAAACTTGCATAGTTAATTTCTGCCCTCAGGGAAGAAGAGAAATATAAATATACCTTGTTGTCAGAGAAAACTTCCTAGAATTTAGCATTATGAATCCTGTCTGGTTCTGAATTAGACATATAGAGCTATCTAGACATAGCTCTGTGACTTTAAAGAAATTCTAAAACACCTATTAACATAATTAAGAGGAAGATTTTTTCCAAGGAAAAAAGAGCACTTAAGTAATCGAGTCCCATTGGAAAAATCAGCAGAAATTGGATATCCAGCTCCATTAGGCTATGAAAATTGCTGGAAGAATCTGTATTGATTAATTTACTTTCTCTGGGAAGTGCTCAAGTACCAGCAGAAATAAAAACAAACATTTAACCATCTGTAGATGTTATATTATATAATCAGATATAAAACACATTACCTCCTTTACTGGCCATCCAGAAACCCAGTCTTGTTCAGTTTGGTGCTTGCACTGCATTGAGCAGGTATATCACTCCCTGTAATTTGCAGATTCATTCAGTGCTACTATTTAGGTTTTCCTTATATGCCAGACACTTAACATAACATTATCCTGTCTGGCACTTCATTTTGACAACTTATAAAATAGTTGCATTTTCTAAGGCATTAATTACCCACAGCATTTATTCTATAAAACAGATAAACATTTTTTCCAGCTAAAAAGTAGACCCAAACTCTCTGGATTATTCTGGAGTACTGCCTTGGGAAGTGCAAAGAGATATGGATGACAAGAATCTCCCAGAACAATCCCAAATTGAGAGCAGAAATGGTTCCTCAATAGACCAAAGGTGACGATATTAGAAGACAGAGGCTCACCTTCTCTCAGCTGTGGTTCTATATCAAATTCAGGGACTTTAAGTATTCCTAGGGGTAATGCTAAGGTAGACAACCCCACCTATACCTGCATCATCATCTTTTTCTATTTAAACAGTATTTAAACCTCATTTAGGGCCAGACCATACTTGGCTCTTTCATGCTAGGAAGAGAGGAAAGAGAGTAAGCAATCTTATGCTGAAAATAGGGGAAGTGAACATGCAATGAGTGAAGCTGGACGAAACTAAAGGATGCTTTCAAATGTGGATTTACTTTAAGGGCTATGTTTCAGACTGAGTTATGTTTTTCTGGCTCTACTGAAAAACTCTGGAGTTTGAAATGGAAACACAAAAGATGGCAATGGCTTTATTAGATGACATATTCTATATATTTCTACAAAATCTAGAACTGTACCTTATGAGATAAAAGGCAACACAAAACCACCCAAAACCAAACAAAACCTAGAAATACCAGAGAAGAAAAGACCAAAAGTATAAATAAATCACAACAATGAAAAATAATGATAAAAAATACCTTGAACTGCAGCACATACAGCCTTCTGATATAAACAGATTATAACTTTTAACATAGAACTCTATATGTTTTATGACTACTAATGTGCGTTGTGTAAGCAGTTTAGGGTCATTAAGGATAAACATAAAAACCATGCAAGAGAAATTAGATCCTTCACTGCTGGAATGCATTTTTAAACGAAAATCACCTTGTGCTCTGAGAGCTATGTTAGCTCCCACTGCAGCAGTCCCTGGTCACAGCTGATAGCTCCTCATTTCAGATCTAGAGTCAGGCAACAAGGAGTCATAGGTTTGCATGGGCAATAGCACTACTCCTTCATTACCTAGCTGCACACTCAGGTCTGCAAAAGATCATCTTACTTTGCAATTTCAAATGGGTAAAAACTGTTGCAAAGATCCCACTGATCTCAATGAAACAAAGATTTTAACCTATATCTCTGCTCTGTTCCCTTGAAATATTAACCTTCAAAAAATAAAACTTAAGTCAAGACACTTGCTGAGATAGAAAAAGTAAGTGATTTCCCTTCTTTTTAGGTATAATCACTTGTGATTACAATCTCTGAGAGATTTGGCATGTCCAAATCACTTCAACCAACTGTCCATGTGACTTCTTCACAATACGCTTCTTCATGTCATAGTTTAAGATTATTTGAGGCGGGGAGACTAGAACTAATATTGCGTTTTAAATGAGATAATACCATAATTTTATTTAACACTATAATGAATATATTATACCTTATCAAACTTCTTTCAAATTCATTAGATACTAAAACATGAATTTTGCTTTTTAATCCCTATTAATTTAGCCTTTTTAATCCCTATCTAGCCAAAATGTTTTTTGCTTCTGCAGTTTTTCCTCTGAAAATGTTTGCATTTTCCTCCAGATTATTAATACAATAAACAGCAGCATTCCTACTACTTAATCCCATGTAACTTTGCTGTCACCTGTTTGTTGTCACAAAACTTGATCATTTGTTTACAGGTTTGATCTATAATGGAACTTTGCCTGTCATGTTAGGACAGGCTACCAGGTATCAGAGCAGATGGTTTAAGGATTAAAGACCCTCAGAGATGACAGGAGCAATAATACTTTTAACCACTGCTTTTGGATGACTGTGAATGAGGCAGACCTTATTGCACCAGGTCACAAATAAAGCCTGAACCAGGCTTTCCTTTCACACAGATTAGAAAAAAAAAATGCACTAAAAATAGAAACCCCCACAATCCCGAAGGTGTGATGCAGCTGCAGGTTCTAGGAGTGTAGTCCATCATGTGTGCCCAAGTGGATTAATTGCACAACAGTAAAATACAGCACATGAGTTTATGCTCTTTTCCAACTGAAGATAATAAATAAAGTTATATGTGTAAGAGGAAACCTGAGATACATCTATATAACTTGTCAACAAGTACAGGCTACGGAGGAACAGCTCTGGCCTTGAGGCTGTATTTAAAGAAGAGAATTAGCTGGCATTCAAAATAAGTAAAAGTTAAGGCAGTGCATGAAATTTAGTCTAGAAAGACTTCAATATTAGTACAATAGACATAAGTATAATGGCTGCACGACAATGAGGAACCATTAGCATTAATCTACTCCCCCTGGTCTTTATTTTACTAGCATGCTTTCCTGTAAACAGTAAACACTTAAAATAAGACAGAAAACAAATATGATAAAGGAAAGACATTAACATTTTTCTGAAGCACTGAAATTCTGCTAAAAAATATTAAAGTCATTTCCAAAATATTTTTTTCTAAAAATATGTCTTATTTTTACATTATGAAATGTGATCCTTAGTGGAGTATATTCTTTATTATGATAGATTTAATTGTAGTACTTTTCTTAAACTAGGAAGATACATATCATGGGTATGAAAGAGACTGATAGTGTGACAGAACTAGAGGAATATCTATTGCAGCCGAATGCACATAGTCAAATTTTGTGGAGGGAAATTCTTGATAAGACACAGAAAATAAATATATTTTACTTGGATTATATGATCTTAACTTGATCTTAACTGCCTGTGGCTGGAGTCCTTGTGGTAGGGGCACATAAAGCCACTCAAGGCTGCCCTCTATGAGCCTGGGACCAGAGCCCAGGCACCAGCCATGCTGCCTGCGAACTGCCATGCATGCAGCATGTATGGGGTATAGTGCTCCAAGTCACTGCACGTCAGAAGTATCTACACTCCACAGTTCATAACATCACCTTTCTCTCTCCTTTGTGACACACTAACTATATTTTATAATCAAATTTATGTCTATTTTAATATTTTCCTGCATATTCCTTTGGCTAAGTCATAAACTTTGGTACCATTCGGGTTTTTATTGCACATTATCTATTGGATAGATAATGAAGATTTAACTATGTTAACCTTGTACAAGCAGATTATATTTAACCTCTAGGCTCAGTGGACTTTTAAGTGTCAACAGAAGTGAGGCACATGGATATCACCGTGATGGAAATTACAGAATATTTTCTACAGATATATATAAAAGTTTACATGCTTTTCCTTGATGAATCCCTACATTATAGATAATAAGAACCACAAAAAAACCCCAATAATATGTAATCAAAGAGGGAAAAAAATGACCCCTTTTCTATCAAGTACACTATGCCTCTTTCTATTAAGTAGATAAAATCTTTAGAGGGGAGAGGACAAATTTTCTAAGATTTCATGCTTCATATCTGAGTTGTTGATCTCTTTAAAGTCTAATGCATAAACAAACAAAATCCATGCAAGTCCAATATATATCATTTAACACTACATGTAAAATCATTAACAACGTATTTTGGGGAGCTTGCAAACAATAGCAATGACAAGAAATATAATATTTTAAAATGAGAAGAAGAATAGTTGAGAGTTTCAAAACCGTGCCCTTCTCAGAAACAAACCTTGATGAGACATCTTTTCTTCAAAATTATACATGAAAGTTCATGAGTAATGAATTTTAGAAGTGGATGCTAGGAATAAATAGATTCAGTTACAATGTCATTTGACTTACATTGCAGAGAAACTGGATACGATTTTTATTGCTCCTCTTCCCAAATTAACAAATTAAGTAAGAGATGGGCATGAGGCAAAATCCAAGGCACAAACATGCTTCTAATAATGCTAAGATCTGTGCCATATCTTTGCATTTAGTTAATTTCTAGTTATTATGGATCAAATAAAAAAAATCAGGATTTGAACATGTCAGATGAAATTGTAATCCTCTGCCACTGATTTTTGAGCATCTCTAACATCATCCAGAGAAAGTTTGAACTTGGACATAGTGTGGCCAGAAAAAAAAAAAACAAAGATAAGAACTGAAGGTCCATGCACACCCAGTACACACCAACCTCTGTATTCACAGGCATGTAGATGAAATTGTTAACCTCGTATCTAGTTCCTTTTGAATGTCTGCCTTAAACGATGGAGTAACATTTGCAGGTACGTTGACTAGTGTTCTTCTTGGACACTGATCTAGAGGAAACTGTATCTTCCCCTAGATCCTTAGAGAAAGTTTTTAACCATCTAGAGACATACAGTAAGACAGATGTTTTAAAGAATTTTAAAATCCGTGGAGTTTTCCAAATGGTTAGAGCATTTTTAGATATAAACTCAACCTTTGCCGAGTCTACCAAAAGTTAATTCAATTTGAAAGGTAACATCCTTTGTAATTCTTTTGTAAGGCTGACTAATACCCTTTGTAAATAAATTGACTGTTGTATTTCTAATTGAATATATACTTAGAAGCTATCAGAAAAATAATTACATTTTGTAGAGCTTTAACTCATGTAACTTGACAAAGTCATAACAAGATATTGACCCATTGTGCTCACTGAAAATGAAGTTTTCATGGTGCAATAAATATTCAATGAACTAAGTAGTTTCAGGAAGAGAAGGTGCTCAGTCAAGGGATTAAAAAAAGAAAAAAAATCTAAGATCTAATCATAATGTTGCTGATAACAACAAAAACACAGCTGAGCCCACAGAATTGCTGAAAACCTGACAATTAAGTTTTAATTATCTAACAAAACTCAACTCAAATTGCAAGTATAGCTGCTTAGAATAAGAAAGTAAAATTGCTGTATTCTCATGGAAAATTGATGTCCCTTTGGAGATAATGACAAAATTCCTTTGTGGGGAGCATTTAATTTCTTGTCATCAGCAAGATGTGGTCTGTTAAACAATTTATATTTTGATTTTGGGAGGCTGTAAGTGCAAGAAGAGACACTTTGTCCCATGGGAAGCTGCACCCAAGTGAAGGCAGCATAGGTGCATGAATTAGAATGAAGTTTCCAAAATTTCTTGGGTTGATCAGTCCTGAATCCAACAGCTTCAAACATCAGTTTCTATCCAGAACTTAACTACGTTCATGCATTAAACATTAACATTTATAAACACAGTTCTGTCCTTTGTCTGCAAAGTTTTGGCTTTTTACTTTTCTTCTACTGGTCTGGACAACTCGCTCAGGACTAGCCCAGGCATTTGGCCTCCACAGTTGGAGCCCTGGGTATTTCTTAAGACAATGTACAGTTCATGTGAACTAGTTACTTGCATTTCTCCTTCACCATGTGGCAAAAAACTCTCTTTCTGGCAAAATTATTTTATGCCTACCACTATAGTGTATTCTTGTGACAGAGCAACAAAGGGAGTGATATGGGAGGTGATATGTCACTTTGAGTGGAGCTCCAAGACAGTCTCCAAAAGGATAGCTAATGTTCTGTATGACCACAGTGGTTATTAATGGAGAACTTTTCTTGTAGGGACCATTTGCCATGTGGAATGGAACTGGATGGTTGAGTTTGTCCAGTTTGGTGGGCCAGCCACACAGGCTGACCGAGCAGGCTTTGGATGGCTTGTTCCCCTCATCCCTGTGCAGCATTATTACCTTGTGTCCCCATAAGGCTGTAGATTGCACTCTGGGACACACAATTGTTATTCTGCAGATGTCTAAACAAATCAGAGAGCTGGAGGTGAGGAAGCCTCCAAAATACCCTCACAATACTCTCATAGTATAACACAATAAAGGTTTCCCTTATAGTAGAGGTATGTTTATTCCAAGGCAGAGACCTGACTATATTACATATAAGAGCTATATAAGCTTTAAAAGCTAACTCAGCAGATCTGCAAGGAGCATATTCCTCTTAATATTTTATTATAATTCTCCAAACATTTATACTTTCTGTTGCAAAGAAGCTCCAGTGTACATGATAAGTGCACCTGCATTCCTGCAGAACTAGGTCATAAATATCTTCAGTCTCATTTATCAAAGAGTAAGTAAATTTAGAAAAGAAATGTACTGGAAACTCTTCTCTGTGGTAAGCATGTACAGCTCTTCTCAAGAGTAAATTGTCAGATGGGTATATTTGGATATGTGGGAGATTTAAATTCTTGCTTTTTGCAAGTCAGCAGGTTTTTTTCTCTTTCCTACTTCATTGAAAGGGTGAGATAGGGGTATTTTCAATATCAACTTTCCATGACTGCGGCAGTCAATACATACAAAGTACTATATTTAGCTAATTATTTTGGAGAGGGTACAGCAGAGGACCACAAACATAATTAGGCACCTGGACCATCTCTCTAACAAGGAAAGGCAGAGGGACTTCATCTTTTTAGTCTGGAGAAAAGACTGAGGAGGCATCTGATCAACATCTATAAATACTTAAAGGATATGTGTCAAGAGGAAGGAGCCAGTCTTTTTTCAATGGTGCCCAGTACAAGAAGAGAGGAAATGGGAACAAACTTGTACATAAGAAGTACCATCTAAACATGACAAGAAACTTCTTCAACTTCGAGGGTGGGAGAGCACTGGAAAAAACTCCACTGCCCAGAGAGGTGGTGGAGTTTCTGTCTCTGGAGATGTTCAAAAGCGCTTGGACGAGTTTTAGTGCAACCCACTCTAGGAGGACCTGCTGGGGCAGAGGTGTTGGACTAGATGATCTCCAGAGGTTCCTTCCAAGCCTATATCATTCTATGTTTTTAATTAAAATTTTGATTTTACTAGGAGGAGTTCATAAATGGCTCTAATGTAATTAATTTATTTATAGTGAAGACATATACCTTATAATTATTTTTAAAATTTTCCTGGTTTGTGTCCCTCCCAAAAGAAACCCCAAATGATCTTTTTTCAAGTTCTTAACCAAGAGAGATTATTAACATGAGTAAATGAACTGCTTTATTGTAATATCTTGTAATGTTCACCTAATTTTTAGATTACAGGTAAAAAACACAAGTTGAAATACAGAGCTAATTTAAGAAATAAAATCCCAAATATATCATTAGAAATATATAAATCATTTGCAAATCTTTTCCTTCAAGGAGACAGTCACACTGTCACTTCACAAAGAGTCTCAGCATTTAACGTTACTAGTCCCTAGGCAAATTGGCTGTTACTGTCCTTTTCCAGGCTATCAGATGCCTTGCAGCCAAGCTTGGAATTAGAAACATTAGTGCTTCTAGTCCATTCAGAGCAAAGAGTACGTCTGTCTTTGCCCTCTTTGCTTCTCTGTGCTCTAACAGTCTGTACCCATCTGTTAGAGCCTTTTTTATCTTCTATTTAGAGTGCAATACCCTTTCGGGCAAGAGCAGCCTTTTTATAGTGTGTTGATTCAGCAATGGAGACAAGAGGGTCTCCATTAAACCCATAACTAGGATCCCAGGTACTCTTGCAGTAAAATTAGTGATAATGACTTGTTTTTGGTTGGGTTNNNTTTTTTTTTTTTTTTTTTTTTTTTTTTTTTTTTTTTTGTTTTTGTTTTTGGTTTTTTTTTTTTGTTTGTTTGTTTTTGGTTTTTTTTTTGTTTTTTTTAATACTGACAGCTGGACTGTTACAAACCTGCTTTGCAGTTTTAACTGTTTGGAGTCCAAAACACAACAAATGGGATTTGAGCTACTAGAGGTGATACATTCCCGTCTTTTTTAAGAAATAGGTACCCTAATCCATAAACTATACAGATTACATTACAATGAAAACCTTTATTATCAAAATGAGCAAAAAATTCCCACAAAATAAAACCTTCAAGAATGTCAGTGTTAAGGCTGCTAGCAAAACTTTGGGTCTGTATGTGTGCAATGTGGCACGGCTGGTAAATTGATCTCAACTCTGCCCTGATGTTCTCACCTGCTTAGGTCTCACCATGAGAGAAATTAATGCTAAGGTCTTTCAGTACTTCACTTACAAGGCAATTTCTCAGTCCTAACAGTAAGTATATTAACAGTTCTGACTCTGAATCTGTAATAGATTCTCCTGGGAGCAGTGACAGCAGTAATTAATATCTTAAAGTCTATGTAACAGAAACTACTATTTATTTGAAACAGCAAGACACAAGAGGACTATATTTTTTATAATAGTAGTATGATATCCTATGCATTTTTTCATACTACCTGTTTAACCTCCAGCAATCTACAAGAGTGGGGCTGTTTACTTCTAGATTCCGCTTTAAGAGTCTTTTCTGTCTCTCAAAACTGACTCGTGCAATAGGTGGTCCCTTAGAGCCAATACCTTCCCCACTCCTGCCAAGTCCCCCACTCCAGCAATCAAGACAATTTTCAGCAGCTTATCCCTGTTCAAAGGTCGCCTCTCATCTTGGTAAAACAGGGGAGGATGCCTCAGCTCACAAGTTATTTCCTCTAGTATGTCTAACTACAAATGAAAGAGTAATTGCAGAATTGCAACAAAACCGTGCTAGTTTTTTACCTGCCTGTCCTGTGTAATCACATATATGACAGTATGGAGTTCAGTTTGGGTCAGTATAGACTGTTGCAATCTACTTGACATCCATTTCTCTTTCTCTGCTACACTAATAGTGTCCGTGCAGTTAGATAACAGCTAAGTATGCTGACCCTCGCTGCAATCCTCTCCTTGCTTGCTCCATAGTTTTCACAGTGCCATCTGAATCTTTTCCTCTGTGTTCTTATCTCAGGAGCCACTGAGTTGCTTTCTGGATGAGGACCCTGCCCCAGCCATACGATAAACAATATTAACACTTTGTTTGCTCTTGCCTTGCCTTAATTTTCTAATCCTTGAACCTATAATCTAAATAATGTTTTTGAAATTATTTTTTATTTTTCTTTTCCTGTGTGTCCTTTGAATTAATGAAGTTGAGCTCCAAACATATTTGGCTTTTGTGAGGGTAAAATCAACCACAGGGTACATTTTATTCCAGATGGTATCTTAACATAATAGCAAAACAAGAAATTGTAATGTAATGAAGACCTGATGTAGCAAAGAAATAAAAAATAAAGAAAGCCAGTGTCTTAATGGGAGAGCACACTACGTGTTTAAAGTTTGTGTAAATGACAGCAGTACTGAAATAAAACATCTGTGTCTGCAGATATGACAGGTCTTTTGAAGTGTGTGACATAAGGAAATCCTAAGCATTAGCATTTTTATCTATATCTATATTAGATCTGACAATGACAAATTATTTAGAATAGTTAGGTATAATTAGTTTTACAGAATCTGGCTTGTGTAAAACTTTACAGACTGTAGAATTCCGTGACATACTCTTACAATTCCACATCTGTTTCTTTTGCTAAAAGTAGTTACTAGCTAACTCTAAGCACTGTCACCTGAAAGTACAAAAGAAATACAAATATTTTCCAAGGTATGTGAGAATGGAAGAAAGTCTGGCAAGAAAAGAGTCTTGAATAATTTCTTCATTTTTATATGCAAAATTTTTTTCTATTCTGGAAGCAGGGAAGTCCTTCTTTTATCAAGCACCTGCTCAGTTAAAGGGCAGGAAAAAGGATAAATTAATAAAAAACAGGAATATACACAAAGGATGTTTCTAGATTAAAAATGTAAGGCATGCTTGTGCTATAGACGAGAAGAAAAGCAGTTTTAGTCATTGTGGGAGGTCTATTCAATGCAAGATGACATTCTAACACCCTAGGATCTCTACCTATGTGATAGGGCTGAAGGAGGCAGTTCAATCAAATATTGAAGCAGCTGCTGAAAAGATTTTAAAATATATAGCGAAGGTTTTGTGGGTTTAAACTGGATTGGGACATTGTAATTTGAGCAGCCAAGTCCTGAGCTCTGAAACCAGATGTAGGAATTTCTGAGGGATTTTTTTTTTTTTTTTTTTTTTTTTTTTATTTAACAAAACATCCTATTACAGCAATGTACAATAGACAATAATTTTTTAGCAAATTGGTACAAATCTCTCCAAGGATGGTAGTGTAACCCTAGAACAAGCTACCCAAAGAGATAGAGGCCTCTCCAGCCTTGCTAGTTTTTCAGGTCTTGGACAGAGGAAGCTGCATCTGACCTGATTCAGTGCTGTTGATTGTCCTGTTTAGATAGCTGGCTAGACTACATAAACCCCAGCCAACAGTTCTTGGATTTAAAGTTAAGTGTTAAAGACTCTGATGTAATTTCTGTTTGACTGAGCAAAGCTTTTATGCACATTATTTTCTACTTTCAATAAATTATGATATTCCCACTACAGAAACCACGTGGAAAGATCACGGTGTTATTTCACTTCTTGGGACTATTCCCTTTTATGGGGTGTATACTAAGCAGATTTTACTCTGCATGTGGCACTCAGAATTTCTATTGTAGTTGCAGAAATTGGTCCAGATAGTTTTTCCACTGAGATAAAAACTGCTTTGTGAAATTAATGAACACTATGTAGGTAATCTGAGGTTAGACACAGCAGGACATTTTCAACTTTATCAAAACTCAGGGGCTTCATGCATGCATCAGATTTTTATTTTTCACTTTAAAATTGTCTAAAATTTTTTCCTAGGTACAAAATCTTGGAAATTTATCAATGTCTACATGAAAACCTCACACTCCCTTTAATGGTACTTTCATCCCTACTTTTTTCTGGGCTGCAAATCTAATGGGGTATCTCAGTACTGGGGCATTTTGTGATTGCTAGAATTGTTCAATCAGAAGGCAAAGTGTGGTCTGTAAAGGAAAATATAGTTTAATCAAGGAACTGAACCTGTAGAAAAGAACAGCAGGGAAGAATAAAACCTGCTAAGGTCCAAAGCAGCTGAAACACAAATTAATGTGAAACTAAAAGCAAAGGAAAAGTTTCAGTTCAGTTCAGAAAATGACATTTTGATTTGGCACATGTCCACCACAAAAACACTGGTTTGGGTTTTCTTTTTTTTTGTGAAACTGAATGATTTCCACATAATTATTTTTTATGGATATTTCAAAATTTAAATTTATATATTTAATCCTTAAACGGTCTGCCATACACTGGCCTGAAATAAGGAATATTAACGAAGAAATCCTTTCCTAGAAAGTATGCTTTACATATAAAACAGGTTTCAGGCAAGCTTTCATAAGACCTTCATTTGTAAGTGTAGATGTTACCATGTATAAACAGGTTTCCACACACTTCCAGCACAAGTCCAAAAAATTATATGTGCACATAAAATTGCTTTGCAGAAGTTAAATTTCTCTGTCTTTTCTAACAGACTGACAAATGAGGAAAAAACTGTACCTCTGCTTATGTTGTACTAAAATTGTGCATAATTATGATTATCTGCAAGTAGGATTTCCTCTTCAAAAAAATGAACTTTCCCTCCCTAGATATGCTTATTCAAAATTATAACCCAATCACCTATAAGAAAAAGTCTTATTTCGTAAATATTTCACACTGTAAGCTTCTCCAAATTAAGCATCATACATAGTATTCTACACCAGAATTGCTTCAATAATTCAGGTAAGGTATCACAGAATCACAGAATTTTCATGGTTGGGAGGGAATTCTGAGATCCAGCAGACTTTAAAGAAACATCTTTCAGCTGTTTTGAAAAAAATAAGTAAGTTTATTCACTATAATTTCTTCATTTTTAAATGAATTTATATCTTTTAGTTCTTACAAAACTAGAAATTTTAAACCTCAACCATTAATTCATGGAAAATGTACACATTGTGTGTACAATTAAAGTGTTATACTTACAGAGGAGTAAAACTCAGTAAAAGTTTTAAAAAAGGATTAAAAAAACTTCCCAAATATTTAAAAACTTTCTAGTGGAAGGTATTCTCCCAGGGTTTAAAAATTCTTTTTCAACTGCCTTAGAATAAAACAGTGTAAAACGTTTCAGTACTGTGGTACATCCTTGTCTTTTTCAAAGGATGTACAATGTAACAAGTGCTGTTTGTAATTATTTGTGAGGTGAATACTTTAAAAATTTTTTTAGATCTTCAAAGTAATCATCTTGTTTTGGTTGTCTAGTTTAATCCTATTTATTATTTGTGTATGACAGTCCAGGGGCTAATTATTTCATGTAAGTGCTGCAAGAAATAATACAAACTGTTGGCTGAGTCTCTTAAATACTGATGCCTCAAAATAATTCACAGGAGTGGTAACCACCAATCATTTCCTTCATATAATAATTAGAAACTAATTTTCTTCCCCACCCCCAACATACAAAATAAATAGGTGAGTGTACAGGTATGTATATTCCACAAAACAATGGACATTCAACACAGATAACCCCTGGTCAACAGACCATTATAATTAATTTTACTAAATTGAAGACATCAGCAATAATGCTTGACATAACTGTATTTTTTAAAACTTCGTTTTCTTAAAGGTGCCTCTTGAAACACAGAAAGGACCATTGTTCCAAACTAACAGGTTCTGTTATTACCAATGACAGAAATTTAAGAAAACCCATAATCAAAAACATAACCAAGCAGACTGAAAGAGAGGTTAAAGTAAAACATTCAGGTACAGACATGACAGATTGACATGAACAACTAATCATGGCTAGTGAATGATGTCCTGTGTGAAGCTGCTTCTTCCCCTCCCAGGATTCATAAATCTACACACGCCAGTCCAACCTGATGGATATGAGTGTTTGCAGGGGTGAAACTGGGCCAATATTTTATAGTAGAATGCAGATTTCTTGGCCAAGAGCCTTGGAAATTCACAAGTACTCTCTCTGGCCTTGAAGAGGATCTACTTAGTTCTATGGATGCAACAGAACAAACTAAACTGCTCAACAGGAATGGTCAAAATAGATCAGGGAGTACTGGGGACCTGGGCTGAACCTTGCAATCTGCCTGACAGTGTGAGAGCAGATGCCAGCTGCAATCTTTCCCAAGACTCCATTTGTAGTTCATTATTAGTAAACTGAACATTTGTTGAAATCACTAGAAGCTTTTTTATCATAGGTCCAGACTCAGACTCCAGAAGGTAGGTCTGGAATCCAGAAGTAGGTACATGTACCTGCATGAGCCTGATTATTCCTTAACTCTACAGTTTTACCCCGTGTCTTTTGTTAGCTGATCTTTCTGACAGTCCCACTACCTGGAGACCTGTGATTACACAAAATCTCAGCTTTCATAACTTTTTAAAATTAAGTTCCTGATCACCAGTGTTGCTAAGAATATGTTGAAAATAGGAATCTCAGAGGGTTCAAAAGCACGCTGACAGTTATGCATTTTAGAAATCTCATTTTTCTTTATACTTTTTGTTCTGTTATTTGAAACTTGCATTTGGTAAAAACTGCTCACATCACACTCAAACCCAAATTTATTTATTCTCTATCAGAGACTCAAGCATTGGCCATTCCTCTGTGGAAATCACAGCACTTTGGGAAGGAAAAAAAAACAGCCACGATTCAAGAAAGCAAGCTGCCCAGAAAGAAAGCCAAATGAAGTAACCCATATACCAGGATACAGTTCTTTCAAAGATATGTACCTTAAAGCCTTGTACCTGTTTCTTTTGCACCTTAGACACAAGTTGCAGTGCCTGAACCCCATGCTGAAGAAAAGTGAAATTCAGTAAGAATGCCTCTCCCTCTTCTGCAACCAAGTGAAATCGGCAGCCTATTGTTTTGTTTTTCTCCAGAACAACCTACTTTGCATCTGTGCTCCAGATGGAGACAAACACAAGTTGCTTGTGCAGACTCAGAGGAGCTCATAACTGCTGCAGAAACAGGCAATCCTTATTAGCACAGGTGTAGCACTGAGCAAACACAGGTAAACTTTCGGGGAAACTCAACACTACTACATGTACCAGTTTGGATCAACAATTATTTGAGGGAGTTCTATGTTAACTACTGTTACATGAAACATACATGTCCTTCAGTACCAGTGAAAAGGACTTATAACTTCCCTGTAGCCCAACACGAGTCATATAAACCTTGACCGAAAGGGCCCAACTGCAAAACCTTATTTTCAGGATTTCCTACTGATTCCATTCAGGTGCTATGCACCTCATTCTGCACCTAAATCTGCCACCCATTGCCCTGAGAGCTAATTCAGGGTATAAATCCTTCACTGCGAGCCAGGAACCCAAGTCCCTTTAAAGGCTCTGAATGAAATGTGTGATAAACAAGACGGGAAGGGTTGGGGTGTGTGTGTGTGGTAGTTTTCTGTTGCAGAGTACATGAAAGTCATGACTGAGTTTTGTTTTTCAGAAATGTTGTAAATTATAAGACTAATAGAAAATTAGTAAAATCCTGAGATGAGAGTAAAGGCATTTTATTGATATAAAGATTTAAATAACTGAAATATAACCTTTACAGACCTGATTTTAAACTGGTGGACAGGAAGGAGTTTTTTCTCGAGACAATTACACAAATTATACCTGACAGCTTAGACTATCTAAGGGAACCAGCATCTTGACTCTTGGCCTCCTCCTAATCTCCTCACTTCACTCAAGACAGCTGAGTTTCAACAGCTCATATGGTTCCCACAGAATGAATGCCTTTAGCAACAGGAAACATTTTCAATATTATCTGTTTCCCATAGAGACAGATCGAAAAGTCATTTCTCATATTTGATAAGAACTTGAAGCAGAATAGCATGGTATATACTAATTCAAAACAGCAGACAGCAAATATAGAACATATGTCTAAATCTGATACCGGTTAAACCTATAGAAATGAGAGACAATGTGTTGAAGTCAATGGAATTAGAGGGGTGGGATCAGCTAGGAACCTCAGAACAGTCTAGCCTCTACTCCATATCAGCTAACAGAAAATTAATCTTATTTTTACAGGTTGCTGAAAATCATGCCATGTCTCAGTGAAACATCTGTTTCACCAATGGGAACAAATGAGGGGAACAAGGTGGAATGTAACAGAGAGGGATCTGAAAATGCTAGAAGGAAAAAGCGGGACAAGGAGTGTCCCACTGTCTCAGACAAGAGTGACCAGTCCAAGAGTCATACTCTTAGACATTAGTCAAGCTGCTGCACATGGAACGACTGTTTCCTGAGACAGAAGAACTTGCCAAGGTAAAGGTTTCTAGCAGCTGAAAACAGTGCCCATAACACATATTTTCCAAATGCCTCATTTATTCAGTTCAAATAACAACAAGAGCTAAGCAAGAGATCCAGATTTTAACATTACTCTGGTATATGTTGCAATGCCACCACAGCATGACAGTACATGAATGATATTCCAAGATACTACATCTTTCTAATTGTGCAAGTATGTGGCTAAATTTGTTAATGTAACCATGCTTTTAAATTATTTGCAATGAGAATGTTGTCTGAACAAGGACAAAAAATAAAACAAAGGCTTATAATTAGGCCCAGCAAGAGCAAAGCAAATGCACTTTTCAGTTCCGGGTATTCTCATAGGGAGAGCTTTATCACTCCCATTGCCCCAATCCAAATGCAAATTAAGCACCTCATTTGTTTAAATTAGCTAGAGAAATAGATACACAGAAGCAAATGCTACTCCCACTAAAGTCAATGTTGTGAGATCTGGGCTATGGTGCATATCGGATGGCACAGCAAGGTCCAAAGAATGATGTTAACAGTACTGCAGCTTTAACATGTTTGCTTAAAGTGTTAGCAAAATCTTGGTTTTGAAATCTGTGCTGCAGGCTTTCTGAGGAAGACCGAAATGGCATAAGGAAGTTGCTAAAAGCTCTTTTCTCCATCTACTTCTCTCCCCAAAAACAGAAGCAAACATAAAAATCAAAGAAATCTTTTTCTTCCAGGCATGGTTTTCCTTTCTTAGAAAAAAAACCTCTCCCTGTACTTCAGGTGGTGTATGCATCCATACCCAGGGCACTAGTTTTTCAGGTGGACAACGTCTGAGACACTCTACTGAAGAAAAAGAAGCATACTTTCTAATGGAGAGACACATTTCTTTTAATAAAATAAAGTATAGGAACTATATATTTTACATTGTATTTATTAATGTTACCAATTAGAAAGCCTCCCAATGCCTGGAATGAACTTTGTATAAGATTTACTGGTGGAAACTTGAGGCTCCCGTTTTGATATTAATGTCATAAAATTAAAATTTTAAAAATTAACACCTGTAAATACAAGACTAAGAATATTATATTGCTCTGTCTGCAGTAAGAAATCTTTTACATGCTCTCCAAAATGGTATAAAAATTTCCAGTTGAAGCCTTCACACAGCAGAACAGAATACCCTCAGTGTCTTACAATAACACTACCTTTATTATACCCCAAACCAGATCTCTCCTGTGAATGTTATTTGTTTGTGATTTATTACGATCTCCAGATCTCATTTTACTTTGATTAGACACTCATACGCTAAATCACACCTACTGTTCTTTCCTCGATATATCATCTATGTGGATGCTGTTAGGTTTAGCAGACTGGTCATGTGAAGTTTTCTTAAAGTGAAAAGAAAGACTGGCTACATAGAATCAGCTGTGTATCACCAGAGCAGTAAAAATTATAGCACACAGAGGGCCAAGACTAAACTTCATTGTGTCTTACTAGCAAGTAGTTCGCATGTGGAGAGTAACAGAATTTTCACTGATTGAAGAAATTATATAATCTCATTTTTGTGCTCATACATATGTGACACAAAAGCTTAAACAGAAATTTTATCAGTTGAAGTGGTCTTTGCAAAATAGTAGCTTCATGCCAAGGTATTTGGACTTTTCCAAGCTCTTCTTTAAAAAATAATTTTCTAATATATTAACATTTTTAAAATGTTTCCACTAAAACAAACCCACAATCAACCAAAAAATTCCCAAACAATTCTCCAAAGCCATAAAATATTTAACTTAGTGCTAGAAAGAACCATTCTGACAGATACAGAGCTAATATCTGTAGAAGTTTTGCCAGAGTCATTGCAGTGTAATTTTTATTATACATTTATAGCATCTAAATATTTTAGAAACTATTCATGAAGGTAGTAGAATAGCTTTCCAGACAAAAATACAAGCCCACACTTTTAGAAAAAAATTAAAATAAAAACAGGGTGTAAGCTCAACAGAGAAGCTCTTTTGTCACTGAGAACTGTCCTGCCCTATCCCTGGGAAGGTGCATTGCCTGCAGCTGTCCAGGGAAGGTCACTGGGTGTCCTGATGAGATAAGCCAGTGGGGAGAGGCTTTTAAGGAGCAGTTCCTGCCTAGGAAGCTCGCTAGAAGCTAATCAGTCCTTGATTATCCGGATACCCCACTCTTCTCTGTGGGATGAGAATTCCATGAAATGGCTCTGTTCCAGCTAAACGGGGAATTGTTCTAAGGAAGCTGTTGGGACATTTGCTTACTGGCATTGCCCAGGAGAAGACAAAATTGAGGGGTGACAGTTAATGTTTTCATACCAGTAATGCCAAAAGCCCCAGGAGAGATAAAGAGAATTTCCTGAATGTGGCCTCAGCTCAGGGAGCTGTGTAGGGAGCATGGCCAGCAGACCCACCAGGGAGCAAGGATGCAGCCCATCATCATTGGGACTGCAATGAATGCTTTAAAATCAGCTATCATTTGTGGCCTACATAAGCTGTGTCTTCATAGCTTCTTCCTGCCAGAGAGGCTCTTCTTTTTATTATTATTATTATTACTATTATCTAGATTTGTTTTTCTGTTAGCAGTATTTGACCAATTTGTGCACAGCGGGCTTTCTTTATATAATTCTCCCCTACAGCTGCAGTCTTTTCTTTGAGAGGTTGGCACTCTATAAGGAGTTCAGCAGCAGGTCACAGACCTGGTTTACAAAGGGAAGGAGAAATAAACAACCAACTAGAAGAATAAAAAGACTCCACAAAGCTTTCAGTAACCTATGGATGAACAGGAGGGATGTATTTATTGGACTTTCTTTCTTCTTTTCTTCTCCTGACCCAGCATCCTCACCTCATGTGAGGTCAGGCACCTGTAACATGCTTGTAATTTTTCCTTCAGGCTTACAGTTATTAGATGGCATTTATATAGATGGTAATGGAGTGAAGAGAAAAGAAATTAAAGGAGATAAGAACTGGGCATACTGCCTTTTGAATGCACATCATTGAGCCCTTGGTCACAGGTGTTTGCATCATTCTCCCACCAAATACTTTTTTTCTGTTGGGGAACTGTCTCACCATTATATACTCTTTGTTTATGAGGAGTTAGATACATTCTTTGCTTCTCACAGATAATTACATATTCCAAAGTTATTAATATTTTTTTAATCATGTCTTTAGTATCTAACAGCATAAAGAAAACTTAGCAGGGCTTTCCCCTTCCAATTAATTATTTTACTGGCCTTGTTTCCTCTCCTGCTTCAGTGAAAGCCAAATAGATTTAGACTAAAGGTAAATACAAGTAGAATTGAAAAGACAGAACACACGGAACCAGAAACAAAAAAGGAATGCTTGATATTTTTGTGGCATCTGAGAAAGACAGCAAAACAAATGCATCTCTGCTGTAACGCCAGAATGACCCAGATGTGAAGATGTGGAGGATCAGCTCTTGCACCAGCAGCTAACACACCTTCAACAGCGTGTAAGTAACTGGTGATGCCAGGCTCCTATGCAAGGTATGCTGTTTCCCCGTTGTACCATCATAACTGGGTACAACCCTTAGAAGTAATAATAAACTTCAAGCAAAAAAAGGAGAAGCTTAAAATCTAAAGAGTGAGACTGGGACACTCAATGAAATCAGACTGAAGGCTGGGGTAGAAACTAAATATTGGATCCAAAATTAAGCATTTTAAAACCATCTCTCCACTGACAAACACCTCATCTGATGTGCAGAAAAAAAAGCAAAGCCTGTAAACCAGCTAGACAATATTTCCAAATGGAGTTTTTAACTTGAAGGTGCTTCAGGGCCTGTTTCAATGCATAGTAAAGAATAAGCAGCTCGCTCAAGGGAATGCATCAACTGAAGAATTTGCATAACTTGCAAAAGCAAGTCGAACTTTCTCATCTACTCTTCTACATAGTGTATATAGCCCTTTCCTACCCAGATCTTCAATTTCCCAAACACCGAGTCACTCATAAATCTTGTTGTTTTCTGCTTTCCCCATTTTTGTCTGATTTTAACCCTCTTTTTCACATTGACCTGAAATTCAGAGCAGCAATCTCTTCCTTTTCTTTACAAACAACATTAAATAATTGTATAAGATTAAACAGAAAAGGAAATATTGAGTGATTTATACGTGTGCTTTTATATATTTACATACCTATATGTGCATATACAGACACATGTGTACATATATTTTTATATATATGCATGTGTCTGTGGAAAGAAGATCTTACCTATGTCCCAGGTAAGGGGGTTATTCTGTTCCATCTCCCTTTTCCCTATGACATACCAAATGCAGGCCATCCAGTGAGCAAGCAAGGCAAACATGGACATGAGAAGCGTGAGAACAATTGTGCTGTGCTGAGAGTAACGATCCAACTTCTGAAGGAGACGTAAGAGGCGTAACAACCGCACTGTCTTTAGGAGGTGGACAAGAGAAACCTGGGAGCACAGGGAGAGAAAACAACTTGTCAACAGTTGACCTCTATCACACAGTTCTCGTTTCAATGAAAGGAAACTCTATGATCTAAAGCTCTGAATTTTTGCCCACTCTTAATTCAGTTACATAGTTGTGTATTCTGCTTAGACTAAATCTTAAGACAGCAGAGAACAGCAAAAAAGGTGATGATTTTCAGTTTCTGCTAACTGCCAGGTTTAAGAGTAGGTTTAACTCAACCATGTATGAGATGAAAACGGCTTAATAATTAAGCCTGGAGCAAGCAATAACAGGTAGCAGATATTTTGCAGAACAAGGAAGCAGAGAAGTGAGTGGAGACTCAGTTTTGTTGTTCAGATTCACACCCAGGAGGCTGCGCACATTTTACTGCGCTGTACTAAGTTGGGGGCCAAAAAAGCTTGTATTAAAACTTCTAATGCTACTGTTTAAATTCCTTTACCTAAAACATTATTGACTTTTAAGTACATGTGGCAAAAGCAGCACTCAAGAGCTGCTTTTTAAGGTATACATCAGTTTATGAAATACATGAGCTCTGGCTTCAGAGGAGACGAGCAGTTCCTAGATGACCCCATCCCTTCCAGAGCATCCTCCAACCTACATCCACACCAGAGTACATGCAGCTACCACTTCTGCATGGAATACACTTGGCTCATGTTTAAGCCGTTGGGTAGATTTAGAAAACAAAATGCAGATTAAGATCCAAAATATTTTTAATTTATCTTTTTGAGCATTAAATAGGCATAGTTTTATTAACAGTAAGCTTTTTCCACCCTTCATTAGTGAGACATTGGGACTAATGCCTACAATCTACCTGGCTGATAGAGGATACATGCATCAGCTAGAGAAATAATATCAAACTCAACATTCTTCCTACAGCCTTCCCAGAACACTGTAATGAGCTCTCTGAAAAGAAGGTTTAACACAGCTCGATCAACATCCTTTTCCTTTGCTAAAGCAGAATAACCTGAAACTAAGCCTTCCTGTTTCTGTTGCCAAAACTAATATTCTGAATTCCTAATTTTATAGGTGGGCATTCACTAAGAGCTAGGTACAGGTTAACTGATAAATTCTGTAACATGGGGTATTTAAAAGTTACTCATGATGACTTAAAAATTCATGGATTTTTATTCCAGTCTCAGGAATTAAGCAGGTGGGAAACCTGTAAAAAAGAAAATAAAAAATCTACAAACATTCTTTATTTTTTGCTACTACAGTTTTGATAATGTATAAGTAACTCTACCACAAGCTTCTTCATGCAATATTTACTGCCCATTATTTCATATTTTTTTTCTTAAGAACTGTTATTTTTTTTTTTCATGTACATAGCAGAGGAAAAGAAAGAAAATCAACAAAAACATGGCACTTATTTAAAATACTTTGAAGTTCACTGCTGTCAGGAATAAAATCTGATTAGAACACACAATTAAAAGGTCTTCTCTTGCATTTCTTTTATCTTTCTATGTCATCTACAATAAGTTAGTGAAATTAGTTATATCCTTAAGAACAAGTGTATCTGCAAATCTGGGTCAGAAAGCTGAAAAATATTTAAAAGAATTTCCACATTTGCATTAGTATAATCACACACCTATTAAAATGTGACTATTCTAATTGAATTCCACTGTACCAACTGCCTCTTTTTCTGTGGTAATTCATTTCCCAAAGTCTCCTTTTCTTCTCTCTCATTGGCTTGTTTGAATCAAACATGCTTTTGTTGCACTATTAAGTCGTGATCCTTATCACAACTAACTCTGAAACATCTTGTAGTAATATAAACTTATACATCATGATTGTGTATGTGCTACTGTTTTAACCTTTACATGGGTGCCTATGTTTTATGATCACAATCAAATAACAACTTATGTAATTTTATTGTTTTATTACATTCTTACAAATAGGAAATTTCTAAAGGGCTGTGACAATAAGTGTGCTCTGCCAGTTATCAATTTTGATGAAATTCTGACCATTTTTATCAAGTTATAGAGCACTGAAAGATATAAAAATAGCAAATCAGATATCTAATACTCCTTTTAATGTAGAGACATTTCAATTTAAAGCCTAAAGACAGCCTTATTTCAAAATAATATCTTCATAAATTTGAACACAGATATAATTAATCATATGTAATTAGTCCAAATTTTCTCATTAGTTATGCTAAATGCTCTTCCTGTATTATGTCCAATCTGTCATTGGAAGACCTGAAATTCTATCAGGCAGCTTTCTTTTCTTTGTCACAAATTTAGAAAGACAAAATGAGGAGTCAGCTCTCATACTTGTGCCTGTGTAGATTTTGCTTTGCCCACAGATATAAAACCATCTAAATTTTCCATTTGGTTAGTCATTACAGACTAACTGGGTTAACCTTTTTCTGTCAAAATGATAGAGACAGAGTTTTATGTAAAACTAACACAAATTCAATCATAGCATAGTACAGAGAAAAACTGAGAAATAAAGTTGTTAGAAATGGAAATGATTAAATTTGTCTGCTTGGAAGAATCATCTCCTATGGCAAAAAAGGAATTAGTAACATGATACATTTTAAGAATTTACTATTGGCAGGAATCCTTAATCCTTTTTGTCTGCTTGATTAGTTGCTTTTCCTCAAAAAAATTTATATTCTTGTTCCATAATCACCAATAGTTACTCAGAAAGGAGCAAGTTCAATCATTATAATTAGTTCTTAATAGCCTGGTTTTTACTTTGACAGTATTTTGCACCTCATTTCCACCGATTAAGGGATCCTTTAGGTCAGAGGAATATAAGGATGAAGGAGCTGGGGTCTCAGCAGGCAATGAGGTTGGGCAGGAACATGCTTGAGGCCTCAGACCTCCAAAGAGTCACACAGTAGAGCCAACGTGTATAGTTTCAATTTTTCTCATTCAAAATATCTCCAAGGATGCTGAGAGATCACACGTTTTTCATGCACTCTAATTCCACATATCTCCAACTGGAGGATAACATTTATGTGCCATACATACATAGGTATGTATGGCACTATACCTATAGCTCGCAGAATTTAGAGCATCCCTAATGGTTTGGCCTTTGTGACGGGGCCTGAACAGCAAAGGAGTGATGCCTGATGCCCCTTCTCACCGTTCTGTTGAGGCAACATCTGAAAGTCGATGAAGTGAAAATCTGAGAACAGACATGAGGAAATGGCTTATTAAATCATAAACAGTGGAATGTGATTAACACCTCCCCCCGCTCTTGAAATACTTGACAGTCATTGTTATCTTGAGCATTATATTAACAGTTGCCAAGTCTGGGCACAATAAGAAATATGATATAGTAAGGCACTGTGTTCCCATTGAGGAATCATATAGAGAATAGACTGACGGAATTTACTGGGGTGAATGGCAGGGTGCAGACTCCTGAATTCTGTATTTGCTCTCGGGTACCAGAGAGAAAAGAAGGTTGACTCTTGACTCTGCTGTGTAGTGGTCTTTACCATACAGCAGCTAGCTATCAAAGCCAGGCCAAAACAAAGGAAAGAAGCAGATTGGAGCTTGTGAAAACCATTGACAAGGTATTTAACTATTGGAGGGTGCAGGGAGTTAAGTCTGCCAGTCAGTTTCAATTATGAGATCAACGTGGCTACATATCCTTTACTACTTGGGGCTTAGTGTTAGCACTTCATCTACCATTAATTATCTCATTAAGGATCAAATACTAACATAGGAACTTTTCAATGTCCCTGGATATTCTTAGTCATCATATCAGTGATCTTATTAGGGTAAAAAGAAGTTTAAAATACAACAGATAAGAGATGTGTATTAATCGTATCATAGTAGTATTTTTAATATTGTGACATTTTAATGGTAAAAATACTTATTGGACAATACTTTATTTTCCAGAATTCAGTATGGAAAGCATATCAGTCTTTTCAATGGGGAAAAAAAAAAAAAGAAAAAAAAGAAAAAAAAAGAAAAAAAGAATCACTTTTACTTCTTTTAATTTTCTCTTGAAGGAAAAGATCAGACCTGATTCACCCTAAAAAAAATTCCTAATACAAATTAAAGTAACAGAGTTATGCTGGATGTTTGGTTTTAATGTAAGGAATAAACTGAGATAGTAGCATATTTAAATAGATTACTGTTGTGGTTTGGGCTCTTATAATCCGCTGTTTATTAAAAAAAAAATAAAAAAGGTTAAAAATGTGGAACTATTAGCAGTCTGGGTTTAAAAGCTACTGCACTAGTATCAGATTGACAGTTCCTAATGTAACAAATGGACTGAAAAGGGAAATAACCAAAGGAAATGGAAGTAAATGCTAAAACCAAAGAGGATATTTTACATGGAAGGCTTGTTTTCTAGTGGTCTTCTATAGGTTTTTTTTAGTGATATGTGTCTATCCCATCATCTATAGACTTGTCTGTAATTATGTTTAATGAAAATGAGATTGAGTGCATTGGTTCACAAAAGATGAAAATTCCGAGAATTAGAAAGTGGACAGCTTAAAAGCCTAAGTCTCTTATGCGAAAAATCCATAAAATTGAGAAATCTCCGCCAACATTATTTTTCCAAATTGAAACTTTATGATTTGGAGGGAGAGGAGACTATTGGCGGGGC
>VZRU01016455.1:260880-311079 GCA_013398155.1 Pedionomus torquatus | reverse complement strand
GGGGGGCGGGGGTTTGTTTGCTTTTTTCTTTTTTTGCTAATTAGATTCTTACTTTTTTAATCTAAGAGGACTATCAAAAGAAAAACCTTTGTCCTAGCATATGTAAACCGATATAAATGTAACCTATCAGATTACAACATCACCAACATTAGATCCATGCCTTTTTCAAAGTGGCTTAATAATTTTGTCATTATATTCCTAAAAAAGATAATTTGAAGCCAAAGTCAAAGTTAATTACAAATGCAATTAATAGATGTCAGGGCACACAAGAATTCAGCATCACGTTGTAATTTTTTCACTAGAACACAGAGGTTAAGAGAAAGAAGATTCCCAGCTGAGTGAAAAATGCTGACCATACTGACCAGAGCAAAGATTTGCTTTATCAGAGTCAATTTATGAGTCCTGAAAAATTAATTGAGCTTATCCAGCATAAGAGAGTAAAAGGATTACATACATAGGATACATAGGAGTAAGTAAATATGAAGCTAACATAGGTACAGCTGATTACAAAGCAAGGGCAATTGAATTTTAAAAAGATGGTATATATATGTCTTTCATAATAATGAATGGCCACTATGACACCCAATCCTGTAATAATTTTAATCAACTTTTACAATTATATCATATTTCTTTCTCCAGCATCCCATATGGAAATATACTACGAAGCTGAAAAAGATAACAAAGTATTTTAGTTCATTCAGTTTTAGTCTCAGATCTGGAAAAAAAAAACCCAGCTGACAAACCCCTCTTGAATAAAGAACAACTTAAAAAGACAGGTTAGTACTTACCACAGTGACGTTGAAAGCATAAAGGAGATCAAAAGGAAGTGCAGCAATTAGATCGATGATAAACCAGGTAGTCACGTAGTGGATACAAATAGATCTTGCTTCAAATATAACTTGGCCAGACTTGCTGACATATGTTGTTCGGAAATTTAAAATAATATCTGTTTGACAAAGAATAGACAGAATTAGAGACAGTGATTTCTTGCTTCCTGGGGATACCACCAGGAATCCACCATAACACTGATTGTTTTTCCAATGTGTGGCAAAAATCAGATGAGGAATCTAATACAGAAACAGATGAAATATAGCGGTAAGAGATCCAAATACATAGACTTAAATCAATTGATGCACAAAGGTATTCTTTGTCAGGAATAAAAAGAATGTTTAAAACATTTAAAACTCACTTTATTTTAAAGACTGCTTGAATTAAAAAAAAAAACGAACCAAAAAACCAAACAAAAAAAGCCCAAACCCACATTTCTCTTTAAGCAATACCAAATGTTGATACAGTATTTTTCTTAATGAAAAGTGGAAGTATGAATGTTGTGCAAATTTATGTCTCTTTTGAGATAAATAAAACCATTAATTATTTTATTTAAATGTTGTAACTTAAACTTTCTTTTAGTGATAACTGTCCAGTACAGAGAGCAAATGTCATCCTCAAGGATAACCACTTGTTTATCAACAGAAAAATGCTGAACTCACTAGAAAAAATATGGCTTTTAGGCTATGGTGGAGATACAAATTTCTTGGTGGCTTGTGCATTTTGCATGTTCCTATCTAACATTCCAGGATGAGTGTCTTTCAATATGAGCTATAGTTTTGACATGTCTTGCCAAAATACATTTACACTGAAAGAAAAGCTCAGGTCTTGACAACAGAGTCTCAATTATTTTCATGTCCTACAAGACAAAGACTATAATCTGTCCTCAAGCTATGTGCCCAGTTTCTACCAACATTAGTGAGAACTACTTGTATAACTTTTACAATGTCAGAAAAGAGTGCAGCCAGCCATCAGGGCTGGTGTTTTAGAGCAAGATAATTAGCCTGCTGCCTTGCAAATTGTAATGCGTCATGTTGAAGGCCATCTCATAAAAGAGAAAGAAGCAGTCTCAAGTGTTAGGAAGACATTCAGAGTGTGACTGACTTTTTTCTTATTAAAAAATAACAACTGCAGGGTGATAGTCTTGGCAGCCTCAAAGCCAGTGGACTCTCTTTAATGTCCGAGTTATGAGAGGCAGCTTCCTAGATACTAGTCCAGTGTGTAATAGACTCATCAACTGTGTTATTTGTGACCTAAGTAGCCTATTTTTAAGTGTTACAAGGAGGGAACTGCATTCCCTGTGCTCTCTGCCTCTGTTTATGGCAGCAATGGCAGCATGGACTCCTTTCTCTCTGCTATACACAACCTCCAGTGGCCTCTTCTATACATGGCTCTTGTAGGGAGGTGGCAGCAGGAGCTCCTGGAAGTTGGCTCCACGCCATATAGCACATGGAGTGTGCAGATGTTTGGGAAGTGTTTGCTGCCCAAACAGATGTTTCTTACAGCCTCTGGGGAAGAGGAGGGTGAAGTGCTAAATGGAAGCAACTACAAGTGAAATTCAGCCTCTTCCCCAACTCTAACTTTTGCAAATGGAAGTAAACACAGAATGTAACTATTTCAATTGTTTCACTCTATTCAAGGGATTTGTTTTCTGTTTGGGTGCAGATATTTCCTTTGCTCATAGCTAGTTTCTTCTGTGCTATGTAAACCTGTTCCAAATCAGGACATACCTGGGGAAAAAAAAAAGATCTGAAGTCCTAAAAATTAAACACATCTCTTCATAATTAAAACAATGAACACTAACAGCACTAGTATTGTAACTTGGTGTTAACCCAAATAAAATTAAAAAGAGGCTAACAGTAAGATTAGTAGGAGAAGTAGTAGACTCATCTGCTCTTGGTTTTGTAGGCAGTTTCTGGGGCTTGAGAACTTTTCTTCCTGCTAGACATACACGAGAATGAATGCCTAATTTCCGATATAACTTTTATCCTCCATTTTTCATTCACTGTATTAGAATGTCTGCAAAGGTCAGCATGCCTGCACAAATAGACTCCCCTCAGACAGTAAAATCGAATGATAGATTTTTCAGATTATGCTATCCAAAGCTCCTCTACCACTAGTGCCATAAAAAGATTAGTAGGTGAGCTTTGTCCTATTCACAAACTTTTGTACAATCTAGACAGCAAAATGCAAAAATTAGTTTTATTTTTTCCCTGTGATTTATAAGAAAATCAAGAATTTGAAAACCAAATCTTTATGCCTATATAGATCATGTACACTGAAAACAGAATAAGTAAACATTTATGCAGCTTTCTTTAAATGAGCCAGATTTTATTATGTTCTGGTTGTTAGGTATTTTTCCACTTTCCTGATTTTTCCCATTTATCAAGAACATTGTTTTTCACTATTCTCCATGTTTTCTCTCTTTTTGATTGCAGTTTTTAAATTCTGTGTCATTACTTCTGAATAAAAGGGGCTGTGGAACTGACAATTTTCAACAATTCTGATAGTATAATGAGGACAACCAACACTCAGAATTACGGTAAAGGAGAGCACTGTAGATCAGAGCAAGAGTATCTGACCAGGTTCATCTTAACTGAGTAAATCAACTCATTATAAAACAACCTGACACATTAGCTTTTAAGCTCAATGGAAAATGCTGCCTCATTGAGAAAGCCACTAGTCTATATTAAAGCAATTTTTCTAATCTTTTGGTACTAAAAGAACATTTGGCTCTCACTATACCAGGACAGCATTAGAGAGTGGTACCTACAGGGCTCAAATGCTTAGGGATGGCATTGTCTACACTTGGAACAGGCAGATCCAGTATTTTATGACAACTTCTTTTTTGTGCCTTATGAACACAGGTATTTAAACAGAGCAGCCACACAATCCATGCAAAAATTACTGTTGAAGTCCTACAACTGAGTTTACGCTATTGTTCTTGCAAATGAGCTTGAAAATTAAAGCCATCCACCCACCAATGTTACCGAGTTGCTTACACTTCATTTTAAATACAACGGAGCAGCTAACACTTAAATGAATTCATGTTGGAGCAGGAGATCCGTCATGGTCATGCAGTATCCATGACAGCATTTCCATTTTAAGAACAGCAATATAAAACTTTGTTTCCTTTAGAATATTTGTAGAATTGCTTTTCTCCACGCTTGCTGTGATGTGATGGACACTGTGATGATGAAAGCTATGAAGATTTGCATTTAAAGACATCTACATTCTGGGGCACAAAGTATAAGAATGTTTGCCTAAAGCACTGCCAAGGCTTAGTATATTGTGTTACAAATGTGTCGATTTTCCTATTGTGTTTAATTCTACTCAGATTTGCATTGGGATACCTGTTTTGTGAATTGATATTATGTTATATGATGCTCTGAACCACAAAAGGATCTGATGAAAATTATAGCTGCTATAAAACAGTCATATTTCATTACATAGACTTCATTTCTTTTCTCCTCTTAACTGAAAAAAAAACCTCAACCAGGTTTCGATGTTTCATCTCCCTAGAGTTTTTCTCAAAGTTTTTGTAACATAATCAGAGAAGCACTTCTGTGACAGATCTGCTTCTATAAAATATGAATCAGACTTTCATTTAACATGTAGTAAGACAAATGCACATTTAATAAATTTTATTGCCATGTGCATATTTTTCATATATGTATTCCTCTCCCTTAAACAAAGGATAAGTCTGTTTCATATTTCCACAATTTTATAACAAAAAAATGTTAATGTCTCCAATTCCAAAACATGTGTGTATTCTGTGTATTATTTTAAGTCCCTCAATGTGGATAGTAGAAATTCTTTTTACTATATTTCATCTTCTCTTTCACTTTTATGGCTGTTCTGCTTTGGCAGTGAAACAGACACATACAATGAAGGTAAGCTTTTTTGCAAGGACAACTTATGCCCACAAAAAGAGAGGTAGTTACTGCAAAATATCTCTATTCATATTATGTAGGAAGACAAACACAACATCATAGGTGCCTTTAGTTTCAGATCAAAACCAAATCAAACAAACAAAAATACCACAAAATTTTTAGATACAAAATAATCCAGAAATTATAACTGAAATACAGAAAAGATTAGTGACTATCAAAACTACAAGTTTGAAAGTGAGAACAAAAAAGAATTAACTTAAATGCTTAATAAAACTGAAGGTGTATAGATATTACAAATCCACTTATCTCTTATTTTCTGAAAAGAAGAAAACTAAAACTCTGGTCTTGGAATGAAGTAGGAAGATTTATCACTCTACAGACAGTAGAGAAGTTCATCATATGACAAAGGAGGCATTAGAGAGTTCAAGGAGATTTTTGAAGACCAAGTTCCATCTAATATTGTAAGTGGAACTTGCTGAGAGCCACTTCTGAATCACCAGTATTAACTTCTAATAAAATCTCAGAAAGTTGGAAAAATGCCAATGAAATGGAATTTACCATGATAATTTTAATAATTCAGAGGGGAACCCTACTAAAAGTTATGATCCAGAAAATAATAGCTTTCTGCTCAGCTTCAAAATGTTGTTGCTATGGGTTTATTTATAAACAAAACTGTTTCTAGAGGATTCATCTTGGCTGATTAAGTTCAGAGCGATACAGTAGTTTTTATGAAAGAAGATCTGGCTAATACAAATCCAAACATAAAATGGCTCATATATCTCCATATCAGAGGCAAAACACATCTAAGACCAAAGAAGGAAAAAGATCTCTGTAGATGAGGAGATTCTGTCTTGGAAAACAAAGATACCAAAAGAGATTTCAAATAGCTAAGAGCGACAGCATGGGCTCAGTACAAAGCTATAGCAAAACAGAGGATGTCACCTAGGAACAGGAAACAGTTACTGTCATTGGTGAAACAATTGCAGCCATAACCACTCCAGCACCCATACCTCAAGACAAATGAAAAGAGAGAGAGAAGAATTACAAAAACATAGCTGGAGTTTACTTTACAAGGTGTTATAAATTGGTTTACTCAGCTCCAAAACACTAACAGGAAAACTGACTTGTTTGCATTCACTGATAGGCTAATTAGGCAAAACAGAATACACTGGACAGACATAGGTAAACATATTTTGGAAATCAAATGTGGGTTAGCAAATGAGGTGATGAACTCACACCATTTTGATTTCCATTAAAACTTCCTATAGAATGTTATACTAAAACATCTAATTTGCATTTAAGCACACAACGTTTATACATGAACTTATGTACATGAGGTGAATGTATATATGTCGATCTGCTAGGGAAAAGATAAGCAGGTTTGACTGTCGTGATCATCCTTAGCAGCATTGAGTTATCTGGTTCTTCCCTTAATTTCACAGCCTTGGGTGGAAAAACAGTTGATTTGCATTTCTTCCTACACATTCTTTAGATAACAGTAAGACTGACATCTTATCTTCAAGCCTGTTAGCCATTACACTCAAGAAGCCAGAAAGCAATTTTTTCCCACACTGATACAGTAGTAAAGGCAGAGAGAAGAGGCAGAGACTCAGCACAGAGAGAAGACTATGTTGGATCATTCCTTTGAGGTATCAGAAAATATTTCTTTAGAATGTGTTTTTGTTTTGATCAAATACTCAGTTCTAATGCCAGACCTGGGACTGGAAGAGAATTATTTGTCTTCTGCAGTTTGAAGCTAGACAGCCTGCTAAGATTATTTGACATACATGAGGTAACCTATACCTGCTAGTAGTGGGTCTATGGCATTTCTGGCAGTTTGATCTCTGTCATTCCCTTCCTTTTACCCATGAATTAAATATTTGGGGGAGTTTTCAATGTTTTGGCACAGCACCAATTCTTCAAATTTTCCAAGTTTTAATACAAAGCCTTAATACAAATTGACTTAGATACATATCTGAGGTTATCTGGTTCCATGGACTGAGGTCTTGCAGGTTATAATTGGTTCATGCTTGAAGAACTACTGTTTTCATTCATCAAAATCCTCAGGCTGAACAGAACACAGAAATAAAATCAGAGATAGAAAATTTTCTGATTAGATCACCAAGTAGTCTCAGCTGGCCCTGCATTCTTTAAGTTACAAAAATATTTTCAAATTTTCATTAGTACAATTAAAATGTGAAATTAGCTTGATTTCATGTGGTTCACAATGAGCAAGGGGGTCAGTTCTACTCTAGGTGCTTAGTAGAGTATAGTTGGTTACTTTTCACATTTACAGGTCAGTATGGTAGTACCAGCCACATACATAATTAATTCATGCAGATTTACTTGAAATAAGTAAGAAAGAAAGATTGGGATATTTACATCGCTAGTATTTTGAAACTTCACATGCTCATTTTTCTTAGAAATCTCCAGCGTGTGTTTATCAAAGTTAGAGAAAGGATTTGTTTATTTATTGCATATTAGCATTTGTGAAACAACTAAAGCTTTAACAGAAAAGGCAATAAAAGCTTGCTTTAAATTCCCCTAAGCCGTCCAGTCCACCTAAGGCTTATCAATGTGCATATGGAATTCACTGTTCGAGACTGAAGAGATTAGAAGTTTTTCTGACAGTAGCTTTTCTGCCTTCCTATCGAAGCAATTTAGAACAACAGTCTCAGATAACATTTACGTATACAGAATTGAATAGGAAATGGTAAGCGCTTCTTTCTGCATCCAACTCATTAGATAAAAATCCAGAGGGAGGTAGGTGAGTGTGATCCATCTTTTATTTCTTGACAGCATTCTGAGCTATACTTGAGTGTAAACAGCTTCTTCATCTGGGCAACCTCATTTACAGCTTAAATGCTGTGCTAAAGTACTTGCTGAGAAAGCTGTAAAGGAGAAAAAAACCAACTAAAACAAAACTCCCAAGGCAAGAAACTTCTAAAAGCACAACAAAATCTTTAACACAAATTGAGAAATGTATTTTTTCCTGAAGGAGTGTATAATTTTTAGGATTTATGTGTTCCATAATTTTTTATTTTCTTTCACTATTTAAAAGGTGGAAGATTAACCTTTTTTTCCTTTTTGAAAATAAATGTTTTCTTATCATTAAGACTTTGATCTACTAGAATGGTAACAAACTGGGGAAACAAAAAGTAGTTGAATATCAAAAAAACCGTGCAAGAATCTATTCTGAAAGTATTCATGTAATACTTAATATGTCATAAATGGTTCACAAATCTTACTGTGCACTAGCTTCCACCTACCAATGACACTAGCTTATTAAAAAAACTTCTGAAAATTCAACATAAGCATCAATACTGTAAAGCTTTGTAAATTCCAGACAAGCCCACAGCATCAAAGTCATCGGTTTTCTTTAGTAATGCCCTTGTGTTTCAAATTCCTTGAGATGAGGTGGGCTTTAAGCATTTTCTACACCAGAAAGAACAAAAATTTTACATGTATAAAACAGGCAAAAGGGATAAATAAGAAAGATGGGGAAAAATGTTTTAGCGGGGCTTGTTGCAATAGGACAAGGGGTAATGATTTTAAACTAAAAGAGGGTAGATTCAGTCTAGATTTAAGGAAGAAATATTTTACAGTAAGGGTGGTGAAACACTGGATGGGTTGCCCAGAGAGGTGGGATATGCCCCATTTCTAGGAACATTCAAGGTCGGGTGGGACAGGGCTCTGAGCAACCTGATCTAATTGAAGATGTCTCTCCTCTATTCTTTGATTACTCTCTGAGCTGCTCATTAGCATAAGTGAAGTGACTTTCATACCGTTGGACAAGTAGTGAATCAAAAATTTTGTACAAGAAGTATGTTTGAATACATTAAGTATGCTGCAACAACAAACTTCAGGACAGGGAAACTTCACACTTAAGCTGTATTATGTATTATGTATATGTTTGTTTCAGGCTGGGACGAGAACTACAATCTCTTTTTTGTTTCAGCAGCTCTCATAACACAAATTGGTATTACTATTAAAGGAAAAAAAAAAGTGAAGTTACCTCACTGCGATTTTTTTCCATGTAAGCTAGAAAAGTGTCATTTAGAATGACCTTGCAAGCTACATAGATCATGCCACACGCTCAGGAAAGCAGAACAGAGGATGTAAATAATGTCTCTGACATAAGCAACATTATTAAAAAGTTACCTAGAACTAAAGCAGAAATAACAGCAGAGAATATCAAATTTGAGTCACTACATTCTGTGCCAATTCACGGCACATGAGTATCAAAAATATCATCTTTATACTTGATGTAGAGAGGAAGGGTGAAGCCTTTCTATTCCTGTCTTCACTATGAAAATAGCCTAGTTCTTATTTTGACTTAGATAATTCAATTTCAGTTAAAATTAGACAGCAAAAAAGTCAGAGTGCAATGAAATTAAAGATCAAGTTAAAATCCAGACTACCCTATTGATTTTAAGGAAGGCCCTTAGGTCATGTATAAACTATAATGTGCCTTTTTCCCAAAGATTTTTGCCCTGTTTTAGGGTAATACACCTGTTTTGTTAATAAATACCAATGCATTTTAAGCCAGCCCTGACATGTGTTGCAGACTTTTGCTTCTTTCCCACTTACTGCTATGCAGATTAACAGAAGCAAAGTGCATCAACTCCCAAAGCAGTAAGTAATTTTGCTGCTGTCAAACACAGAGGTGAACTTGACCTGACAGTATTTAGTAGGGAAAACCCAAGATGTCTAATTTCAACAGGTTTGGAACAAGCAATCATACACCACCCATGTATCTCTCCCAACACACACCTTCAAAGTTTTAAATAGAGCATTTTATTTTTTTTTTTTCAGTTATTTCAGCTCTAATAATTTGCACATCCAGGTCCTGCAGAATTACTTAATGTTAAGAAAAATTCACCAGCAAATTAATAGTCAATCACTCTCAGAAAGATTGCTCTGCTTAGTCTCCTTAGGGAAATCTTACTTCTCTTTTACATGCCTACTGCTTTCACATCCTCCAACACTGCTGAGTTGTGTTTGAACACGGACTTCTCCTCACACCCTCTGGCCACACGTGCCTGTTGATGCAGTTCCTTTCTCCTTCTCTCTAGCCTGCAGAATGGTCACCTTCCCCTACCAACCCTACACAAGGTAAAGCAGTGGCCCAGTTAGGCACTAATTCCCTAAGATGCATGCAGAGCAAATAAACAGTGATTGACAAATCTCATAGAATCATTTGGTACAATCAACTACAAACTTAAACCCTGACTCTGATTTATCTTCTGGATGGATCCTACGGCTAACTAGTTATATCTTCATGGATTCTCTCAGCCTGTTATTTTCACTACTGGTAAGACACAGGCTCACAATCCTTTAAAAAAATACATAAACTCTTGTAAGAGCTGTGAATTCTCAAAAACTCTTAGAAGGTACACTGAAAGATCAGAGAAAGTGATTTGTACAAAACCAAAACCCAGCTGTTTCAGCTGTGAAATTGTCTACATTACAAAAATTTAATCTACATGTGTTGCAGTTCCTAATTTATTTATAGATTTTGCTCCAATTAAGCTTTTGCACAGTATCCACAGCAGTAAACATCCGAAGGCTGGGACCAACATTACATTAATGTCTTCCAAGTCTGCAGTTACCATGGCTACATATTTTCATCCAAAATTTCTAAAGCAAATACTGTGATGGTTTTGGAACCATTTAGTGACTTCTCTTGAATTAAAGTTCTGAAGGACATAGCATATCCTTTACCAATCCATCTCTTTCCAGATATCTGCCATGCTCACATTCACACACAGACAAATCCACTCAGTGAATGGTATGAAAACACTGTTTTAAACTGGTGCTCAACAGTGGGAAAAAAAGATTACATTATAATTGGAAGATTTAGTTATATAAAAAGAGTGAAAACCATAAACTGTTATGCTTCAAACTATCATATTAATCTTTTGAGGTATTTTCCAGAATAATATATCTTTTCCAATTTCAAAAGTACAATGTGCTTTGTATAATCTCAATTTCTAATCCCTGTTAAAAAAAAAGAACAAAAAGAAAAGAAAAAAAAAAAAGAGATAATCCAGAGGTAAAAATTTATTTATTAGCCAGCTGAACCTCTTTACTCATAAACAGGATTATGTTACCTGAAGCAGCTGATTTTTCTGTGCCAACGTTTGTTTTTTTTTTTCTCTTAGGGCTTGATTTTTTAAAAAATAAATCCCACTAGGATTAGACCTATGACCAAACTACAGCAGAATAATAATATCGGATTAGTCAGGTGATTCAGTAACTGCCCATGACATGCTTTTAGATTGCAGCAAACTCTTGGTAATATAATTCAGTTTACCTCTTTTTTTACTGTGAACAAAATGAAGATGAAAAATCCTGCACCTTTAGTGCAAACTGTATATGTATGAGCAGTAACCATGGATCTGAGTGATGCATGATTTTTTATTTGACTAGAGTAATTCAATCCTGTGCTTGAGACCTAGATGATTTAGGTATATTAACCCCATTTAATTTGCAGAGAGGTTTCCTACACTACTTCCCTCTCCTAGATGTTACAAGTGGCTCTTTTCTTATTTCATTTATTTTTTTCATTTTCCTTTATGTGACTTTACATTGATTGTCTTCAGCTAGCAATACTTTCCCCGAAGTCCAGGCTCTTTGATCTATCCAATTATTTGAGCCATTGTTATTTAATTATATATAGATAATAGTATTAGAACCTGGCCAGAGAGTTTTTAGAAAAGATTCTGGGAAATATTAGTACTATATAGCTTGAAGAACAATTTATCTGTCCCTATATAAACTTTTACTTTTTCTATTCTACTGATGTTCTTAGTAAATCTCCTGGACACAATTTATTCAAATGGAAGTGTGATTTTTCAACTCAGCATGTCTCCTCAAAATGTCTATTACCACAATGACTTTAATGATTTTCTTTTACACGCTGACCTGATAAGATGAGGAAGATAATATTGGGTTTAAATATGAAAGTAATACTTAATGAATACCAGTTGCATAGAAATTGGGGCTACTATGAAGTTAAATAAAGTTTGCAAGAAAAAAACCCTCAGGGATTAAGTAATAAAAACCTTAAAAGTACAGACTTTATATGATAAATAGGTAATATATAATAAAATATATAGCATATAAATAATAATATGTAATAAAACAATAATTCTTGATAACAGCCTGTTGCAGCTGCCGAAGGAAAAGTGTATTTTTCTTTTTCAAAAAGATATAACACATGCTGAACAGATATTAATTAACAATCAATATAAACTACAGAAAATTTCTGATGAAAATACAGACCTGAATGGAAAAAAAAAAGAAATTGCTGGTAGGCAGAATTAAGGAAAATGACATATTTATATGTATTAGTAAATAAACGCTAATCTTCAACTTCAGTTCCTTTGTGCTAGTGGCATCTCATTATGAGAGAAGGTATTAATAATGTAAGAAAAACAGATGTATTCAATAAATACTTCTTATCTAATTTTGGAATGGAGCAGCAAAGTATGGTTGTGTCATATCAGATGACAAATTACATTCCAGAGTATCCTAGGTAAGAATCAGTGGTTCATGGCATTTTAAACCAGCAGCATTAAAGGCTTAAAAAGACATTACTTCTGCAAGTGACATCTGCAGCCATGGATGAGGGAAGTTGTGGATTCTCCTTTCCCTGAGGCCTTTGAAAAAGAGCAAGTGCCCTTAAGGAAAATATGCTTATTGGAATTAATATTAATATCTGGATTAAATATACATTTAAAGTGGAAAACCTGGCTACCAAGCACACCTCTCCCTCCTCTTTGTCCTTGGGTGCAACCCCCAGTAATATTTTATCCTGGCCATTAGCACTCCAGAATTTGGCTTGTGTTGGTAGTCACAGAGGCTGGGAATCTTATTTCAGAGACAGGTTGCCCTGCATTCAAAGAAGAAGAGGTCTTGTGGCTTTAGAAGGATGACTAGAAGTCAAGTGAATAATGGAAACAGTTTAATGCTACAAGTTCTTAAAGTCCTCAGCACAAAGACATTACAGTCATGGAATACATAGACCACTGAAAAAAAAAGCTCCTGCTAATGTGGAATAAATAGAATTCATAGGCTTTGCTCTGTCAAGACACCACTGAATAGACCAAGCTGCTTTACCAGATAAATTTCTCCAATGAAATGCGTTTCTGATTAGACATCACAATGCTTGTCTCTGTACAGCAATTGAGAAGCGGCACTGTCCCTACTCTGAGGCAGTGCTATGACATAAGTTCTCAGTGTTGCTCCATTTCTGTTTGAAAAATTGACAACATTTTTAGTGATTTTTATGGTGCAAGATCTATTCTTAGGTATGAGGGATCATAGCAGAACTGATTCCCAATATCCATCTGTAACTGACAGACTGATTTGCTCTTTCTTTCTATTTGTTTTTACAGTTGAAGGTAATGCGTTATTGAAGTCATACCCAGGTGGAAATACTGTTTTACTTGAGCAAAATCCATTAATATAAAAAAGTGAAATCTGAAGGTATTAGTGGTTTGAATGGCTATTGTGGTAGTAAATTTCACTCCCTCCAGGAGTCTAGTACAGTCAGTGTTAATACTCTACCTGCTGTACCCATTACCAAGGACATGTTGGGACACACAGACTGACCAGCACATCAATGCTGAAACAGAGGTTTTAATCACATTTCTTTACTGTGCTGAGCATCCATAAATTCAAATTTTAATATCTGAAAGTTTTTAATTTTTTTAAAAATAAGAAGTCACATTCTTTTATCTGCTGCCTTGATTTTTAGCTTTTTGGGTTCACTTTTTCAGGTTGCTCATGTTAAACAGGGATTAGCTAATCTCAGTTCTACAGTAGCTGGTACTCCATAAAAGCCTCACATACCTTGACCTTTACAGTAACATACTAAATACTGGAAAGATTTTTGTTTTTATAAACTCTACTGTACCTTTTAAACACAGACTCAATCCATGAACATATTGAGTAAGTAAAATATATTATATTGACTTTTCTACAAAGGAAGATACGGAGTTTGGAGTCTTGAAAGAAAAGCAAAGAACTAAAAATATTTCTGAAAAATGAACTGCTAAGTTCTGTTTTTAAAAGAAGCTAGTATTTGTGACTGCAGAGGGTGAAAGTTTCTACATGGATAATATTCTCAATAGAACCTGCAGAAATATGGCAGAAAAGTAATTCTAAAGAGCGAAGAAACATCAATCATATGACTTAACTTTTCACTAAATTCAACACACGTGAAGAAAATATAGTTGTTAAGTATTGCATGAACACGTTTCACTTTGTACAAATGCTGGAGACAACAATGAAAAGGGCAAACAAGGAAAACATTCAGTGGGCAATGGGACAACTGCTTCAGGTACTTAAATTTTTTAGACCAATTCCAAAGGGGAAACCCGAAATATTTTTTCTCAGAAATTTCCTCATGCAGTTTGCCAGCAAGACAAGAATTCACACAGAGGGCATTTTCCATAAATCATAAAAAGTATGGAAAACACCACATGTAAGCTCACAAAACCATGGTAAACTATTCAGCATCTAATAAAATTCTTGGAAATTACCTAAAAGGTTACTGAAAAGACTTTAATCTTATTGAAAAATATAGTGTTTTACCATTAAACCTAAAGACAAACATCTTCTGATTGTAGCTGCAATGTGAGTCAGTCATATTCTGTATAAGAGGATAGTTTTAACTTTGTATACCTTTTAAAAGGAAACATAGCAGAGGGGAAATTATTTACAAAATTATTAATATTAAAAATATTAATATTACTACAGCATTTCCCAATGTGTGGATTGACTACAGGTGAAACAAATTATTTGTTACAAAGCGTTTTTATTTATTTATTACAGTAGCACCACAGCTTAGACAAAAAGGATGAATAGTCAGTTCTTCAGTGCTCTTAGCACTCTGGTGCTCAGAGGCTTGTCACTCTGACATTACAAGTCTCAGGGAGTAGGAAGGAAAAATAATCTGTCTGAAGAGATTCATTTAGGATAGCTGAGAAGTGGAACAGGGACTATATTTGCCAGAAGCGCAGATGCAGAATATCCTGACCCAGCTATAAGCTGCCTACAGAGCTCTCCCCAGAACAGTAAAGAATTACATCTGTTAAATGCCGCGTATTTCAGCTGGTACTCATGAGGTTCCCATGATCTTACATGTGTATTTTAAAAGGTCTTTATCCTGCATAATCCACTTGCTTTGTTTTAGGCGTTTCTTCACAAAACCTGATTTCAGAATGGAGCCTATTCAGTACTTCTTTAAGAACTTCCTTGGTTTTACCTTTTACTTTGATGGTACATGGCACAGTGCATAAGGATCCCTTCTTGTAACCAGTTCACTGGTAGTTTAAGTCAATGTCAATCATTTTTGGCCTCAGGAAAGAAAGGAATGCTCATATGAGCAGTTTTTGCGTCTTAACTGTATCTCCCAACTTCAGGAGTAGTAAGCAACTTTTTGGGGCAGTGATTTCTTAAAACTTTGGTTAGATCTACAAGCATACTTTTTTTTTCATTCTATGAGAAGCTGCCTAACATTATGCAACAACGACATGACATCTCTACAAATGAAGAGGAGTCAGCAGAGATAATACAAGTCAAATTTTCAGAGGCCTCCATTTTCATAATATTTATCTGCATCTGCCTGAAGATACAGAAATGTTTCCATGGAAATGATAACTTCTAAATTATTGTAGCTTATGCTTATTTCCTTTATGTCCAGGTGGATGTTTTTGTGCACAGAAACAGCATCTTGCATGCAGAGTATCATCTGTCCTACTTGCAAGGGTATGTAAGGAAAGCTATTGGAAAAATTTCTAACAGTATAGTGGTCTTGTCAACTTCAGTTTTGTTCTTAGAGTGGGAATGTCTAGGAAATTTATTACTGCTTTTCAACATAAACATTTTATACTGTTTATTCACATTATCAGGTAATCCATAATACATGAACAATTTATTATGGCCTTCCCTCCCTAATAATCAATGTATCAAAAATGTCACTGTCTGTCTTCATCTTTTGTTCATGTACATTCACAGATGAGACCTTTTGATTCTCAGAGATAAATTCAAACTCTCCCTGAATTTCAGCATGTTAGGATTTGAAAGCACACTTTCTAAAATGTAGTTCAAAACACTGTCCTTTCTTTTCAAAATGCACAAGTCCCCTTAAATGTGAGGTCCCCTAGACAGAGATATTGTTTCACGATACCTTCTGTGCACTTGCAAAGACATTAAATGATTATAAAATGAGAAAGAACACAAGAGAAAAAAGAAAACAAATCTTCTAATGCAAAGCAACCTTATAAAATCTATAGCATTCAATGCTATCTCATCTGATTCCAGTAAGTTTTGTTTAACGTATATTATTTTCAATACAATAATATGCAAATTGACTGTGAATGATTGTGTAAGTCATGAACAATGATATGAATTTCTAGTGAGTTTGCACCACATTTTTAAATCTCTGTGTGTTAAAGACCTGAGACTCAAGGGCTTCATATGATTTAAGACAGTTTTAGAATGATTTTGAGTCATTTACATTTGTGATAGAAACTAATCGTCCAACAAATCTCTACAGTATCATGCAAAAGAAATCACAGCTTTAGGGCTTCTAAACATGCTGCTTTTAAAAAGTGAAATTGCAGATAAAACACTGTGTTAAATAGCATTCAACAAGAGAGATACACATACATACAGAGAGAAGATATCTTAATAATTATGATTAATTTTCTCTCTTGAAATTACAAGCCATACCTGAAGCCTTTGTGCAAGCACGTGTGTGCATAGAATAGAGAAAGGGATGGGTGTGTTCTATTTTTTTTCCACAGGTAGTAAAAAGAGTACTTTGCAGAAAATAATTTAAAAGTACTGACGCTAGCATGTTTATAAATTGTGTAGTTATATAGATAAAATTAGCATCCGAGTTTCTCCATCTTCAACTAGCAACTAGATGATCCACAAATAGAAAACTAAAATTAAAAATTAAAGGTCACTTATTTTTATAGCTCTTCTCTCTATAGTTGCTCCTGGCCACCTTAGGAGGTAAAATATTCAGTCACCTTTGATCCTACCCAGCAAACAATGTATTACTATTACCCTGAAAAGCCTATACATATCTTCTTTGAACCATCACATTGATCTCAACTCCTGTTGAAGACACACTCTTCAAATAGTCCCATGAGTGAGTCTGAGCATTTAGCAATGAAGTATTGATAATTTTTCCAGTAATGTTACTTTCTTCAATTAAGGTGTTCAATAATATTTTTAAATTTAAAAAAAGAGTCAATATCTGAAAAATAGAATTAAACAGTTGCAGAAAGAAAAGCACTACATTGGATAGTTAGGGAAGAGTACAAGTTATGCAATCAGGAGCTTATTACTAACAAAATGGAATAAACTGGGATTCTCCCAGTTTTTCTCTCCATAAGAGAGAAAACATTGCAAATATTATTGAAAAGTAATCCATTATGCTTCCTAGAAATACTGAAACTTTAGCCAGCCAGACATATCAATCTATAAATGAAGGAACCAGCTATCGTCTGTGGCAATTGAGGGGCATAAACTTTGAAGTAAATAGTGCATTAAAGCAGATAATCTCAATCAGCAGATGAAACACTTTCTAAAATAATTATTTATGCATTTGCTTAAATACACTAATGTTAAAAAGTTTTTCTCTCTGCATCTTCATGATTTTAAGGTACATAAAGCAGTCAAAAAAGTCTAAAACTAAACTAATTTTAAACTTGCAGTGGACAGAGGAAGCAAATTATTTATTTGCAGAGGAATGTTAGAGAAACTTTGCACATGTTACAGAGGAAAAGAAACCCAAAAGTACACTCAAACATCACAGCACACCACACAAATTGTTAAAGGACTAGCAAATAAAGGATACATCAAGTGATAAATAAATTTAACTTTATTTAAGAAACTTTAATTATGTTCCATTTCCTATCTGCAACCCCAGAAACAAAAGCCATCTCAAAATGGGTCATTATTAGTATTGTTTATCTTGTTTTAATACTTTAGAGGACTCTCTCCTCATAAATAATTTAATTCAGATCAACACTACTACTTATAAGCACCAGAAGTGCTTCCATATTTATTTTCATCATGCCTAAGCATATGCTGAATCACAAGTTGGGTAAGCCTAAAAGATTTTTAGCCTCTAGATTTATTCAAACTCTTCTGCTTAAAGGAAATCCTTAACCTCAACCCTATTATTTCCCCTGAACCTATGAGCACTCATCTCACCCTTTTATTGTCATGTCTTTGCTCCCTTTAATAATACAGTTAAAACTGTAAATCCAAATAAGAGTTTATTCAAGTTATGTGCATAAAAGGAATATCATTCTATGTTCTGAGAAATCAGAATAAAATCAAAGCAGATAGATTCCTTTTCTCCAATCCACAATTACGGAGTTGCAATACCTCAATCCTTGATTACGGAGCTGTAATACAGCTGAAGGCCCCATCTCAGACAGATCTCCCCACTGCCTTTCTGAGGTAGCAGCATCATAAAAAATAATTTTACTCAATGCTTCTCATTGACTTTTCTCAAAGCACATAGATCATCCATCAAAGATGTGCTTGTCAGAGCTACGGTGCAACAATGCCCTGAAACTTGTGTTGAAATTTATGTATGCTGTCAATCTTACACATGTTCTGAGACATAGTCATTCAGTATTTTAACAGACCAGGGACCATTGAGAGGTGACTATAAACACACTGTTTTCTTTAAATTCACTGCCAAGATTTAAATGTAGGGTGAGAATGTCCTGAAAATATTCTATAAACCTTTCCCTAGCACCACAGATTTGAAAACAGATAGTAACTTTAGAAATACTTTTTTTAGGGGCAAATTGAGTTATTATTGAAAACGTGGGGGAGGAATATAAGTATGTTACGATACAGTGTTTGTGGTAACCAGTAATAAAACAATGCAAAAAAATCTTTTCTACATTTTTCTTTGACTATATTTTGTTACAAACATAGTTAGATTTCCTGAATGATAAAAGTCTAGCCAGAAAATATGAAGTAAAATTTACAGAAAATCTTCTTCTATTTTTCTTACCTGACTACTCTATTGATCATAGAGATACCATTGGTTTTGACTTACTGATATAAAAATTCTGTTTCCAGCAAAGGATATAAACAGAAAAGTAACACTGATCAGTACACCATCTGTCTTGCTTCAAATGACTACTACAGTACATAAATCAATTAGATACAGATTATACCCTCTTGTGCTCAGATTCTAATAAACACATTCATAACACAAACCAGTTACCTATACCGGTGTGAGCTGAAGGATGCAACCATTATCAAAATATCTTAACCTTGAATATACTGTTTTTCTAAAAATGACCTGGTAAATCGAGCAGAATTATTTCACTTTGTATTCCTTAAAGTGGAATGTGGAGTCATTTATGAGGGACTACAGTTGTAGCCTTAGCGTTTTTACACAACACAAAAGATAATAACCTCATACAAGATAATACCAAATGATCTGCACTACAGAACATAGGTTTCTTGTCGCAGTGCTTGAGTGGACTGCATGCATTGACATGAAAGTGTCCAAAAAGTTCTAATAATGAGAATAAGATGGCAAAATCGGATCTTAAACCTAATGAGGAATCAGTGCCAAAAGGAGGAAACACAAATATTTATTCATCAAGGTCATCATTAGACATAACCTTGCCTTTTTTAGTTCTTTAAAAGAATAAAAATTAAATAGATCATTGAAGTAGGTTTAGAGAACAGACTGGATGACAAGCTGTAGCCTCTGCCTCTTAAATTCTATCCCAGCTATTAGTACAGCATATTCATATTGTACATTTACATAAGTGAAATATGAGTTTTAATCTTATGTCATTAGCTTTTAAAATCTATTGATTTTCAACTTACGGTCCAGCGGTCTTATAAGTATTTGTGAAAGATAATTGAAAAAAGCACCAGTACATTATGAACAATACTATAGCAACTTCAGGGCACACTTCTGCACTGGGAAGGTTTTAGGCATCCATAGGCTAAAACAATGTTTTCCAATCTTCCTTACAGTCAAAAATCCCTTTCAAGCAACAGCAGGACCACTGGAATCAATTTAAAATAAATAATAGTAATAATAAAAAAGGTGATCTGAAGTTCAGATAAAATTTCAAATTATACAGCTTAAATTGATTTGCTTTAAAATTATTAAAGTGATTATTTCTTCTATATTATGCATTCTATTAAAACCTTAAATGTCAAACAAGAGATCCCAAACAAAGCCCAAATATATCTTACCAATGATAAAAAGAATTTCCACTGCAATGTCACTAACAGTTGTGCTTCGAGTTGTAGACAGCTCATCATGGCCAATAAAGCAGACATTGTAAGGTACAGTCACAGCAACATAAAACGTTGCCAGTAAAATAAGCCAGTCCCAGCCAGCTTTAAAAGTGCTAAAATGCAACAATATGAATTTGGACTTTTTTGCATCTGAAACTTTGTATTCTGGAAATGCTGGTTTATCTACAAAAACATTCTGAAAAAGAGAAAAAAATTAAATGAGACAAAACAATACTTCAATCATACAGACACATTTCTTCTATTGCAGCCATTTGATGTTTTTTAAAAAAGTGTAAAGAAATATGATATACTCATATGTAGACCAGAAGTAATGTTATTTTTTTTACTAATTAAGCCCTCACACTTATTTAGAGAGATGGTTCTGTTGGTGGAATAACTTTTGTGTATGTTGGGGCAGGAATAGGATTAATAAGGAACAGATTAAATAGAATCAGGAGGGGACTGAATCTGGCAAACTATTTCTTCCTCTGTTGGGTATATTCTGATTTAAGAGCAATATTTTCCTGCTGAACAGGTAGGCCAAAGCTTTGAATACATAAGGACATAGTACTGCAAATAGGAATAAACCTATAGAATTGGAATAGATGGTGCTGAAAAGAAAACATCCTTCCTATACTTATTTTAGAGCTGTGAGGAGTGTTTTTTAGCTCTGACTAACTCTAGCCTGGTCCTGTGAACAGCTGTTAGCAGCTGGAGCACCTCTCCTGGTTTAGTTTCCTCTGAGAGAATCCATTTCATGTGCCCAAGACTGCTATGAGCAAAAGCACAATTAGTAAGAATTCTTGACTCTCTTTACAATTGCACGCCTGATCTAAACCAAAATACTAATGCAGACCCACCACAACAGGGTTCCAGAACTGTCTACCTTCATTGTGAGATTGTAGCTAGCTTTGTCCTGTGTCTCAAGTCTTTGTCATCTAACCAGCAAGGGTCTTCGTAAAAAAGGCTTCAGTCTTAAGCATCAGTTATGAATTCTTAGCTTTCACCCTTCAGAGTTTTAACAAAAACACATACTTTACTGAAAAGAAGCATGTGCTACATGAACTGTCTTGTATTACTTATTAACAAAACTCTTGCTCACTGCCATTGTGCCCCTGGTTAATGCTATGCCAGTAATGAAGAGCCTCACAAAAAAAAATATTGTCTATTCAGCAAGCTAAGATTACTTCTGATCTTGAAGTTATTCACTATGAGTACAAAAAGACAGCAACTGCATGACCACAGACTTAATTACATTTGCCTTGCCTGTCACAGTCTTTCTCTTTGTGGATTTCTTTTGAAATACTTACATCTTCTCCATTCTTCATTCTCATTTGTGAATCTTAGAGGCTGAATTCTCACTGTTGTTAGCATCAGCCCATTTTTAATCACAGAGAAGGAAATGTTCCTCTTACAACTTCCAATTCATAGCTTTAAAAATCTATGCACTAAAGTAGTAAATTAGTCTGACTATAAACTACTTAAAAGTTAAATTCCTAACAAATATTACTGTGCTATGAAAATATCACTAGAAGGCTTGATCATATTTTACAGATTTTTTTTCTTAACACTTTTTTAAACATTTTTAACCTTTTTTTTTTAGCACTTAACATTTTTAGGTTTCGAACTTTTTTTTCATTTAACATTTACCATTTTTTGAGATTTAACTTTTATGACATTTATGACATTTAACATTCAGTGGAAGAGACTGCATACCTTTTGAGATATACAACAGCTGTGTATTTTCATACTCAACCTATACCAAGGTCTTTCTGCTTTTAATTTCTGTTGTAAGAATGTCTAGTAGGATGTATCTGCACTGCTGCTTAATTTTGGTAACCAATAAAAGGAATATGTCTAGTCTGATCATCTTTTTAAGGTGTTCATGATCTATATCCTTTGGCTACTTTTTCCATTGTCTGTCTTCCATCCTCCCCCTAACCATAAAAGAGAAAAGAAAAAAGAAACCAAAACTGAGACCATTTTCTTCTGTGGCTCAAAAATGTTAGTTTTTGATAGTAATGATATACAAACAAGAAACTAAATCCTGTTCTGAGATTTTAAGAAAAACTGTTTCTTTTTGCTACCCACACTTCTAATAACTATAGTCTCTCACTGTTGAAACAGGCTCAAATATTATTATAGCAAACTTTTATATGTGCATACTGTTTTTATATACATCTCTAGTTTTCCTCTGCATTAACATATTTTCCTGAAACAGTTCATTAGAGCAGAAGAGTTATTCTTTCTCCTGAGCATATTTTCTCAGAATATGTTGCTTTATTTTTGCTTTTTCCTATTGTTTGATTTGGAGTTTTTTGCAACATTCACAAGGTGTTTTATGAACTTACTTACTGAGTTCATAAATAATGATGAACTAAGCGAATAAAGAAATAATTTAAAGAAACATTACGACTTCAATTAGGAGATGAAAACACAAATTTATTCTGCACAAAGTTGGAGGTATTCACATGGAAAGCTTCCTAAATGAAGTGTGACCTTCTGTGACTTTCTGGAGCTTACACAGCATAGACATTTTCAGTTAGAAAAATACCTTGAATTTGTTCATTATTGTTTTGGCAAACTAATTACTGAAATGTAATAATTGGGATGGTAGGTAAATTGGAACCTCAAATTAAGTTCTCAGAGATTTTATTATGTGGTTTACCTGGGGTAAAACAAATGTCTGTATACAGTATGGATAAATGCACTGTCTGCTAAATGAAGCAACGAACAAATACTGTAGCAGGCAGAACTGCACTTAAGTGAACTGCACTTGACTTCTTTTGTTACTGTAAAATTATGACGAGGACATTTCTCAGGTATGCACTGACATTTTACAGCATTTTTTTTTTAAATGACAGTACAAAGAGTACATTTTTGAGAAGATAAGAATTACACCTACATTATTAATTTTTAATTTGTTCTTCTCTCTTCTTTGTAGATGTCCAGAGATATGATAAAGGACAGCTCTACTCCGTCTTCGTGCTGACTCAAAATGTGACCCTGCTCTTCCTCTTCCTTTCCATTTTTCTGCAGAACAGAAGTGAAAGTCAACTAAACATCAGGAAATAGCACTTTAATCTTTGGGACCTAAGCTACTGACATTTTAGACTTTGTTAGAAATAGGGCTAGATCTAAAGATTATACGCACCTTTTCTTAGTTTTGCTTAGTCTTTTGCAGTTAAGAAAACAAACCCCTTCTCCTGAAGAGATCACTGTAAAGTTTTAATTCTCAAATGACTTCACACAACTCAGGAGCAATCAATTATAACATATGATTTTATAGATAGGAAAAATGTACTCTACTCTTTCAGAAAATGAAATAGTGATAACTGACCAGAGTCAAGAATGGCTAGGAGTAACAACTTTAAATGTCCTTAAGGTGTTCCTACTCTCTCTTTTATTTCAGGGAAAGAAAAAAATCTTCTTCTAGTGTCCTTTAGAAAAACAAGGAATTAGAGCTATACTATACTAGACTGGCATTATGTCAGAATATGCTAATTTGCAAGCTTCCTCATTAGTAATATATAATTCCTATATTCGTATGTTTAACTTTATTTTCCCACCACATGGTCACTGGCATAATCACTTGACACATTCTTTGGTGACATGAAATCCATTGTGAGTAAACACTGTTATGGAAAGGTTTGTGTTTTTTCCCTCTATTCAGATGTCTGTAATTGTCAATCATGGGATCAAATTTTATTCTTGCTTATACAGCAGTAAATTCAAAGTAACTCCAGCGACTCTGATGGAATTATAATGAATTGATGCCAGGGTAAATGAAAGCAGACAGTTTGTGATGTGTCAGAACTAAGAAAAAAGGAATTATGGGAATAAAGGAAGAACTGACTGTCAAACAGGTTTAATTAAAGTCAATTCAATGCATACAAATTAAGAGGGGAAAAAAAATCCCCAGGCCAATCGGCAGAGCCAGAAATTAACAACAGGCAAAATAGCCACATCTTGAAACCTGTCTAGAAAAGCAAGAGAGATTTGAATTATGGAAGACTGACATATTTTTTGGCTCTGCAACACAATGCCATACATAAAAAAAAAAAAGTGTAGGAAGCTAAACTTTCTAAGTTTTCTTTCTTTTCTAACTTTTCTCACTGAAGAATACTTTATCTAATTCATGAAAGAATTCTCTCCAGTTGAGTATTTTTCACATGTCAGTAAGGAGGAGAAGGTAAACAGAAAAGAAAAGAGAAAAAAAAAAAAAAAAAAAGGAGGGAAAAACAAATATTACACTGCAAAACCAAATACCTACTTGAAAGCTGAAAGAGGCAGATGGAGAAGTCCACACATCCCCATCGCCAACTTAGGTGCCTGCAAATGTTTAAAGAGGTAGAACACATACAGGTGGTAGCTACAACAAAGAAGGGTAAACCAAAAGGAGCTATTTCCAAAAATACACAGCTAAATGGATGTCTTTTTTTAAAAAAATATTCCCTCTCAGTCTCTGAAAAATTTAAAATTCAAACCAAATTTTAAAAGCATTCTTGGATTCAGGGTGAGAACAAAATGCTTATCTGTTTCTCTGAGTAAAAATTTATTTAAGTCTATTGAATCAGGTCTCTACTGTAGCATTGGACTGCTGGAATAGCCTGTTTTTATCATATGACTTTGAAATTCTCTTTAAAACTATTTACAGACCTCTCTCTCTTCCATTTCTCAACTTAAACTATGGTGTTATGTGAGGCCTTTCAGTTTATTCTACTGCTTCCCAAAGCAGTCAATAAAATATGCTTCGGATCTTCTGTGAGGCAGGCTGAGAAAGTGGGCAAAAATAATTTCCAGGTTTCTGGCCAGAATGCTTTCATGACTCTTTAGCAAAAGGCTTAATCCTCATGATGTCTCATATCTAATACCCCTCCATGTCCTTAGCCCACGGAGCACATGACGGTCCATCCTGGTAGGTGGTAGATAAAACAGCCTAGGTGATATGGTATGTTATGAGATCCACACTGACCCGTTTTGCTGAAGGCAGGCACAGTTCCAGACAGGTGGAGTTTGAGTACTTTCAGCTTCCCCAACAATATAATGGTCTTCCTGTGTGGAAGTGGAACTCTCTACCTCTGGCCAAGCTTGAAGGCCTTTTCTTTACTTCTCCTGGATCTCCTGTGTCTTCTTAAAAATATTCTTTTAGTAGCTCCTTTTTTACAGAACAACACGCAACTTTCAATACATAGATACCCAATTCCTGATACAATAGTGTAATGACGCCTGTGGGTTTTTCTTAATAACTCCTAATCTCAAATTTTCCATTTTGTTGCATGCTGACCACTGAGCTGAAAATTATTCATGACTCCACCTCTCTCCACAATGGTAATAGTTACCATAGAGACAGCTGGTGTACACATATTTAAAGTTATTCTTACTAGATATTTAGTGTTATTGATTTTTCACTTTCTGTCAACTCTTTAAATAAAAAGAAGTTCCTTATAAAATTTTCTATTTTGTGTGTCAGCATCCTGATAATGTTTTGCTTGAGATCGAACCCATCTCTCCTATGTAGGTCTAGCATTCCAGACACTAAGAATTCTGTACACATTAACCTTCTCAGTCTATGGGGCTTGATAAGGCACTTAGAGTCATACTAGTTTCATATTTGCACTGCAAGTGACTCCCATCACATGCTGATTCCACTGTTTGTAAAAGATTAATGCTACCTCTGTGTTAATATTGGAAGTCACTCAACTCCTAGAGACAACAAAGCGTGGATAAAAAAGGAAAGTGTGACATTCACTATGCAGTAATAATATGTTTGTTTTCAAACAGAAATGATGAAGATTTTTTATTGTAGTCGTTAGCAGTGAAAAAAAATTGATTTCCTTGTGCAGGTAAGATGCCATCAGAGAATGCCATCGGTGGAGCACATGTCAATAGCTTGTAACATAAACCAGTGAATGACATTTATGAATTCTCCTACTTTTGATCTTCCCAATGCTTTTAGGAAAAGAAACAATCTTGATCCTTAGTAAACTACATTGTTCACCAGATGTGCCTTTGTATGTGTGCAATTATTTTCTGTAATTTTTATTCTTTTCCTCTCATGATCAGGTTTTTTACTTATTATTCTGAAGGGGACAGTTTATTTTTATAAATACCCAATTGTTTTTTTCTGGTTCTTAAAAACATTTAGGTAGCTGACACATTTGCTTTTGACTTTCCATAGCTGATCTCAGCAAAAAGATACAATAGCAAATCCACCCATAAGTCACTTTAAATACAGCTGGTTTATTTTTACCATCTGCTTAAACTAAAAAGGATTTCTCATCTCTTGTAATACTATGAGAAGTCATTGTTATAAAAAAAAAGCTCAGATTTGGGGTTCTATCTCCTGGTGCTTCTACACACCTCTTCCTGTGTGATGATAATCCCTCCCCCAAAATAGCTATTAAAAATATGCTTTACAATTCAGGCTTACATCCACTTTTCTTTGATCAGAAAAGTGGTAATACATTTTTAAACTCTTCTTGCTGTCTTGTGTTGTTTTTTCTTTCAAATGAGATTAGATATACTGCCACAACCATCACATGTGACAATCTCAGAAATCTTTTCTAAGAAAAGAAACTAGCAACACCACTTTGCAATCTTGAAATTAGTCTCATAGCAGTTTAAAACTTCCTACAGTCTTGTAAGGAAAGGATGCAATAAAAGCAGCACAATCAGACACAAACACCCTTGTAACTGTTGACTTATCTATTTTTGTTTTTAGAAGATCATGAGGCATCAATCTTCCACTTTAAATTAATAGAAAGTGGATGCATAACTCTTTTCTTGTCCCTTTGGAAAAAAAAAAAATCTACTCCTTAGGTATAAATCAGAAAAAAAACAACCAACCTGACAACTTCTGATAAGCTCTACTAGGTATATGCTGCTCTAGCAATGCAAAAGAACCATAAACTCAGCTTTACTGACCAAAATAAGAGCAAATCTATGTCTTCTCTCCTTCAAAGCACATCAGAGTAGTCAGAGCATAGCACTGGATCTAGTCTAGAATACTTTATGGTTTAGAATGTTCACATTCCCCAGAAAAGGTATGATACATTTAAAACCTTGAAATGGAGAATAAAGTGTTTAATCATCAAATGGCAGATGAAACTCATACTGTTCTTTCAGTCATGAAGTTCAGGTGATAACAAACAGAAATCCTTACTCGGGCAGAGCTGGACCTGGAGGATGGGTGCTCAGCAAAGGGCCAGGGGAACCCATTGCAGCCTGCCACCTCCCAGGTATCTCCCTTCTCAGGACAGCTGAGAGGATGACAGGAACTGGCTCATGGCCCAGGGACTTTTTCACAGGCAAGAGCAAGCTGCGCCTGACTAACACCCTGCTCCTGTTCTAGGTCTCCAGTCCTGTAAAATGTGCAGTCAAGATACCTTGTCCTTTCAATACAAGTCTTGAGAAACCCTCATCACTTGTGTCATTAGGTAAGGGAAACCACAGCAGAAAGTGTGATCTTTGCATGGACACCCATGAATAGCCCATAAAATGCATATAGTGTATATTTTCACTCCACGTATACCAAAAAGGACACTTTCTTCCTCATCTCCAGATCATATCTTGTGCTTCTCTGAAAAATGCTAGAATGGAACTGCCACTTGCATTTAGCAATTGGTAAAAAACCAAAGCAATGGCCATAAAGATTGATACATCTCTAAAAGTTCAACTTACTTACCATCTATGTGCCAACATGTATTTGCAGAAACAGTGAATAGAAAGACATCTCTAATTTTTTCTCCTTAGTGTTTATACTCTCATGCACTGACCAGGAAGAAAGTAGTTTTTCTTTACTGAGAGTGGAAGAGATGCAGACCCTTCCTTCTTTGATGATCAGCAGGGAGCAATGTCATCCTAGAGAAGATGTAACTGCATCATTGCACAATAAATGCTTCCCCAATACATTTTTCCTTTGGGCAGTGGGAAAGTTGGGGTAGAACTGTGCTTCTATCCCACCTCCTCTATTGACAGAACCACATGATGTCCCATGTGTCCTGAAACAATTTCATCTACTTTGAATACTGTGCATCTAGAAAGAGTGTATGTCCCCCCTCTCAATATCATGCCTCACAACAAGTGTAAGAAGCTTTAAAATGAAAAGTTATGCCCTGAATATTCATTGCCATAGCTTGATCATAAAATAGAGATAGTAATTAAGCAGAAAAAAATCAAAGCGCACATTCAAAAGTTTTTTAGAAGCAGACCCTATCTCTGCCCCAACAGATGATTTTTACCCAAAAATCTGGAATGCAAAATGTTTGCAACATGGTATTTCACTTTGACATACTGAAAAGAACAACCTCTCCCTTGAACAAATGATGCAAAATCAAAATAAATCTGTTTTAATAGAAAGTTGCATAGACCTAGGGACTAATAAGAAGCCAGAAAAAGCTAGACAGTTAAACCATAACACTACAGTTTAATCTGTGGTGGGAAAAGGTGTAGTCCAGCTTTTAATACACATTAGTACTAGCGTAAAAGCGTTTATCTCAACAGGCAGACCCCTTTGACAGGCAGCCCTTTCCTGTCAAAGGAAGCCTTCAAACTTGGAAAACTATGGGGAGAAGGCAATGACCAACCAACAAGCAAGGAAGTGGTGCCATGGACTGCCAACTGACTGAAGTACTGGGCTCAGAGGTTTTTGATCCAGCATTATGTCTAGGAAGTCCAGCTGGAAGTCATGTATTATGACTTAAGAACTAATGCTAGGGGCAAATATTGCTTTATTTCTTCCTGAATCACCTAGAAAATGGGACAGGGTGCACTCAGAAAGTTTGCAGGTGATACAATCTGGGAGCAAGGAGTTGTTACATCACATGTTTGTGCTGCAAGAAGCTTCAGAGAGACCTTGAGAAGATGGAGAAATGAGCCAATGGGAATCTTATTGAATTCAACAGAGTCAGTCCAGCACTAGGACAGGCTGGGGACCAGTCCAACTGGCAAGCAGATTGCCAGGCAAAGACCTGAAGGTTCTGGTAGATACAAAGTTTAACATGACACAGCAATGTTGTGGCAGACAATCAACAGCATTGGAGTCTGCGTTGGGAAGAGCGCTGCCAGAAGGTTGAGGGAGATGATCATTCCCCTCTACTACACTGGTAAGACACATCTGCAGGTTTGGGCTCCTCAGTTCCAGAGAAAGATGAACACACTAGTGCAAATCCAGTAAAGGGCAGCAAAGATGATTAGGTGTTTGAAGCATCTGGCATAGGAGGAAAGGCTGAGCTGGGACTTTCAGAAGAACTGAAAAAAACCCCAAACCTGTTACATTTGTGTTTGAAATTCAAAGCTCAAAAGAAAAGGTCACAGACGACACCTGACATTTGGACTGACTAAAGGGAAATCAGGTAAAAAGTGGACTTTTGCAGAGCACGCTGGCACAAAAGAGCAACTGAAGTTGTGTGAATAGTTGAGATAAAATAGATAAGAGAAGATCTGCAGAAAATTTAAGAAGGCATCAACTCCTGAGGTCTGCAAAAATAGAAAGACAAACTACAAGAAAAGAGAGACCGTGAAACCAGGATGTAAAGTTCAGGAAGGTGTCACTGTGACAATACAAAGACAACAAGATTTTGCAGAAGAAACAGATGGTGTCAAAGGTAGGAAAGACATAAGGAAGAACGAGTCTGGAGAAGAATGCTGAAGGCACAGCCACAGAGAGTGTATTACCACAGAGTCTTGGTGGAATGCCAGTGGGTCCAGGGCAGACTTAGAATCATAGAATCCTCCAGGCTGGAAGGGACCTCCAAAGGTCATCTAGTCCGACCTCCCCACAGTCACAGGGACGTCCTCAACTAGACCAGGTTGCCCAGGGCGTCATCGAGCCTCGCCTTGAATATCTCCAAGGAAGGGGCCTCAACCACCTCCCTGGGCAACCTGTTCCAGTGCTCAACCACCCTCAGTGTAAAGAAATTTTTTATAATATTCAACTTGAATGTACCCTTCTCCAACTTAAGTCCATTGCCCCTCGTCCTATCACTGCAGGCCTTTGTGAACAGACCCTCCCCAGCCTTCCTATAGGCCCCCTTCAGGTACTGAAAGGCTGCGATTAGGTCTCCCCGGAGCCTCCTCTTCTCCAGGCTGAACAGCCCCAGTTCCCTCAGCCTATCTTCGTAGCAGAGGTGCTCCAGCCCTTTGATCATCTTCATGGCCCTCCTCTGGACCTGCTCCATCAGGTCCATATCCTTCCTATATGGAGGGCTCCAGACCTGCACACAGTACTCCAGGTGGGGTCTCACCAGAGCAGTGAGTGGCAGAATCACCTCTCTGGATCTGCTGGCAACACATCTTTTGATGCAGCCCAAGAAGAAAAGGAACATGAAGAAATTTCCTTAGATAAGCTTTCTAAGTTTAGAAATTAAAGGGAGATGGAATGAGACTATTAATGTGCCATACAATTTTTCAAAGTCTGTTTTGGGCAGAGAAGAGAGAGACTGAAACAGAAACATTAATACAACAGCCTTGGATGGGCAGAAGAATTTCACGCTAAGCGTGTTTGTATCTAAGTTCTGCTTCTCATACACAATCTAACTGCAAGAGAGATTTCCGCAAACAGGAAATAGAAAATGGCACAACAGCAATTATCTTATAGCAAGAGTCAGCTTTTAACTCCAAGTTTACAAGCAATTAAATTTTTGAAACAACAAATTCAGTTATCTTTGAAAAAGTAAAATTATCTTTTTAGCAATCTTAACTGTGAAAATCACATCTGGCAGTGTGGATCAATCACTTTGCCATCGATATCAATCACTGGAGGTTAAAAAATATCTTCAGTACTTTTAAACAAAACACAAATTCAATATTCTGTTAATATGAGGTACATCCTATATGACTGATAGGGGTTGTGGTACAGGTAAAGAAGAACCAATTACTTCTAGAGGTTAAACATTCTGAAATTTCAGATACTGAATCAGTTGCATAGATTGTCCTGGGAATTCTTTTCCGACAATGATGATATGATGTTTACCACTAGAGGACTAGTGAATCACTCTGCACGGGAAGAGTATCAATGTTATGCAGAAAGCTAACATATGATTAAATTTGGTTTTATACAGTTAGGTAGATTTACATGAAATTAAAATGCTGGAATTTTTGAAAATATTTTGAACAAATGGTTAAACCCTGTTTTTTATGTCACAATATAATATAAAATGTTTTTCTGGCAAATGTCCACACTAAGTGGTACTTTCTGTTGCCATGTTGCAAACGGGTATCACCACAGCATAAAATGATTGCCAGGGTTTTAAGATGGGTATAAAGGGAAGCAACAACCAAATTAAAGGATTGTGTTCTAAAGGATACGTTGTGCAGGACAGTCAAATGTCAGTATTCAATTGGTTACAGCAGGTGCATGGGCATTTGGCAGGTATAATGTAGCTCTGTATAAGTGCATTCCTCTGTCAGTACAGAGTAGGTGGAGTATTAATTTTTAAATGTACAACAGCAAACATGAATTAAGATCTGTTTAGAGTTACAACTTAACATGAGCCCACATCAAAAGCTGAAGAATATTTTAATCCTTCCTGAAATAAGCATACAGCTATAAAATATTTATCAGATAAACAATAGCTATCATTTGACAAGTAGTCAGTAATACTCCTACTTCAAGTCACCACTGGCAAACTAAGAACGATTTCACACTAAGTGTATCCTGAAAATTTGCATCTCTCATAAGGTAAATCATTAGCTTTCAGAGCACAGATATTCTGACAATCTCTCTTCTACATGGCCCCACATATCATGTTTTAATAAACTACTATCCTAAAACTTTCATAAGCATAAGGTTTTCTACAGCTTAAGGAGAAACTACATAAAATATGTTCTATATTTTAACTATTTTACTTCAAGGTGAGAAAATGGCAAAATATCTTGTGTGCTGCTTCAAAGCCTTTCTTCAGTATTCCAGCTCAGAAAATCTCAAATGTGTTCTGTGCAAAAAGTGAAGGATGTAAAAAAGCCCTCAATTATTTAGGGCTTGAAAAGTAAGACAGAAGTAAAATTATTTGTCCAAATATGCAAAAGAGGCAGATGTTAACATAAATGTTTATTAAAGAATACTCAACGGCTCAGGGAAGAATAATATTTTCTGCTGTAAAGTACTAAAATGTTGTAAAAGAACATTGAATTACAATTCTTTGTAATTGAAATATAACTTTTTATTGAAAAGCTAATATTTTAAATCATAAAATGTTGATTGCTAATTGTTCCTAATTTTTTCCATACTTCAAAAACTCACAAGGAGAAAATGAGTCCTAAGCCCATATTTAATTTTTTTCTTAGATATGCAGAGATCAAATGTCTATGACAGAATGGAAAATTAAAATAAATCCCAGAGTAGTACCAGACTGGAAAATTCAGCAGTAATGAAATTTTGCAGAATCCATTTACCTTCTATAGATAAACTTTTACTAGACAGTGCCTTTGAAACTGAAAAATTGCAAGCCTAAAGTCTTGGTTGAATATACCTTTCAGTACCTGAAGGGGCCTAGAGGAGAGATGGCGAGGGACTTTTCATCAGGGAGTGAAGTGATAGGATGAGGGGTAACAGTTTTAAACTGAAAAAGGGGAGATTTAGAATAGATATTAAGATATTAAGGAAGAAATTCTTTACGGTGAGGATGATGAGACACTGGGACAGGTTGCCCAGAGAAGCTGTGGCTGCCCATCCCTGGAGGTGTTCAAGGACAGGCTGGATGGGGCTTTGAGCAACCTGCTCTAGTGGGATGTGTCTGTGGCCTTATCAAGGGAGTTAGAACTCAATGATCTTTAAGGTCCTTTCCAACCCTAACCATTCTATAATTCTAAAATGTAAATCTGGAATAAGTTCACTACCTTTAATACATAACACAAGTAAATGCTGACAGCATAATTCCATCCCCCTACACTGCCTTTGTTTCATTTTAGCAGAATTTAGCAGATCTTGACTACACTATACGGTCAAAATTATTTCACGGTGGCTGCAAATCACTAACATAACATATTTTTTTTTCCCAAATTAATAAGAGAATCTTTGCTTTGGTTTGTTTCATAAGCAAATAAACGTGAGAATATATTGGGTAGTCCAAAATACACAGTAAATCTTACAATTTCATATAATGTTATGAAAATTAGATGACACAAGAATAGTCATGTTTCTCAATAGGCAAAATAATTTCTAAAAATGTATGTTCTGCTTATAGAAAAGTAGGAAAAAAATGCTTTTATTCATCTCTCAGTGATTTTAAATCAGATTAGCAAAGGAATGCTTGAAAAGGTCTAGCTTTTCCAACATGTACTTCTGAAAATCCAAAAGTAAATAAATTAAATCATGGTACATGAAAATTAATTTTGAGTCCATAGTATAATGCCCCCTGGATTCCACCTTTGTGGAATGTGGACCAGTATGTAAATTTAAAAAATTACAAATAAGAAATTCAATGCATTATTTATTCTTTTGTGTCCTATATTATTGTCTCACTTGGAAAGCTAGGAGGACTCTATACTGAAAATTGTACATGAGAGAGAGTTCATGCAGCTGCAACTCCCAAAAACTCATCAGTGTGGGTTATCAATGCTGTTGCAATTTACACAAACCTTCCTTTTTGTCTTCCACAGCAATCTTCACTTTTGTGTCTGTTATATCTTTGAAAGAGGCCAGAAAGAGTACTACATCTCCTTTTTCATTCTTTATAGGAACAATATCCAGTAGGCACCAGAATGAAGACCCTGCAAGGACAAAGAATGAATTTAATTCAAACAGCTGTCTTTTAGCAGAGAGAGGGGAAAAGTGAACTACTAAATCTACAACTAACGTAATTCTAAAAAAAAAATCTTATTTAGGAGGTCACTAGTCAGGGAATCACAGATGTTCAGCTCATGTAAATCTCTTTGCATCATTGGTTGAAGCTCAGTAATACTGTTTTCTCTAGAAGCAAAGCATTAATTTAAATGCAAAATTTGTCTACAGGGATCATTAATAGAGTTTAATGAAGCTGCTTACTCTGAAACTATGCTTTCCTTTGAACTCTCTACTGATGTTGCTTATTTTACTGGAATAACTTTCACGTTGTTAATGTGACATCTGAAGCTTCCATATTTACTATAGAATCGTTCTACCTTAATCATCTGACTTGATACTCATTACAATCTCTTGACAGAAGACCTGATAGTCAGAGCTTCATTCCACTAATTCAAAGATATTTAAACTAATCAGACTTAGAACAGAAGTAGAATTAACTCATTGCATCATACAGATGTTGAGATTTATAAACCACACATCCTCTGTAAAATTAATATCAGCTATCTTCCTTACTGTCTATAATATTCACCTTGCTAAGACTTAACTTAAACAATGATGATTTTGGCAATACTTTTAATTCATGTCAACATGTCTCTCTCACACCTGCTACATAATTATACTGCTTAAAATAAATTGTTGTTGTTGTCACTGATTGTATCACATGTCCTGTTTGCAAGGTATGTTGTTCGGTTCCAATGACATCATTCATAAATTGACTGTTAATGCGGACCACTCAGAAGAGAAGATAATGCACTCCGAGGTGTTGGTAATGTCTGAAAGTATAATGAAGGTCTCAGCATACACCCTAGATCCCAATCCCATCCATTCTGGGATAATTCAGCTCAGTGCCAGGCTTTTGTGCTTTTCAGTTTTTGAGCATCAGCATTAACTACCTCCAAGCACCATCAAGTCTACTAAGGTTATTTTTAAAATATATAAGTTCTGCTACAATGTTGCACTTTTAGTTTTAAATTTCTTTTTTTTTTTTTTTAACATGTCTTTACATTTTCATAATTATGTCCCATCACAACATACTATTTTTGGCATTCATCTACTTTGATTCATAAAAGGAAACGGGAGCAGTTCCCTGGACTGCTGCTGTCACAACTGTCTGCTGCCAAATGCCAAATGATTAGCTGAGCTTTGGCGGGGTCCTTAGGATGACCGCGCAAATTAGTTACTTCACACTCTATTCCCTGTCTTCTGAACTCTGCAGTCCTGAAAATGAGCTGGACACACCAAGACCACAATTCAGATTTTTAATTTAAATTTTCAACTGGAAGTTCTCCAACTGCCTGTTGAAAGCTATAGGCAAGCATGGGAGGTGAGACAGCAGATTCCCTTTTGAAGAGCCACCGTAGCTGAAAGGTCCAAATGTGTGCTTCAAAGGAAATTCATCTGGTCGTCTCCATTTTGGCCAAACTTTCCAAGAGGCAGATAGGCAGCTTTGAAAGTAACTTTACCAGGTCAGTCATCAGAAAATGCTTCCACTTACCGTATTTAAAGAAGGGACAGGGAGAATTTGGAGGAAAGAAGGCTGGAGAAGGAGAGAAAAATCATTGGAAGAAGCAGGTTCTCTTTACATTTGGTTTAAGTATTCTCATTATGAGGTTGAAGACAGAGCAAGCAAAGAAATGTTCTTTAAAAGAAGGTGGAACAGATGTCAGAATCATGGTAGTTTTTCTGTTCCTTTTTCCATTTTAATTTTCTGTCCTTAATTTATTTTTGTAGATTTGACTCTTTTATCAAAACTTCTGGGAAAAACTGCTCATGCTGTTACTGTTAGAAATGTTACAGAGCCACCACCCTCTCAAACTGAAGTGATGCATTCAAAGAGAGGAAGCATTAAGCCATTTCACTTTCCTGCTTAAAAATAGAATCACAGATCTCTACAGAATATCATTATAACTCTTAAACTGGCCAAAGTCTTTCTTGTAAATTTACATTCTGCCTGGCTACATTCTAGCAGTAGTTTCAGCTGGACAAGAAGGCACTCTCAACTCCTTCTTCCAAACACCACCAATAGCTGCAATGTTCTTTTAAACAGATGCTGTGATCTCCTGAATAAGCAGAAGCATACATTTGTCTTTTCTATACACACACACAAAAATTGGTTATTAAGACTAGTCCTGGAAGAAAATTGTAGATATTGTCCATATTCAAACAAACCTAATTCAGTTATGCTAAGAAGAACACCTGGTAATACTACCTGAAATGATAAATGTGTAGGTTTAGGGGTGTTATGGTAACATGGTTCATCATTAGAAACAGAGACAAATCAATTTAGTGTTTCATGTTTTAGTGCATTTCCTCTTTTGTATAATCAAAATGCATTTGAATTCTTTGCAGGTGAACACTGGCTATTGAAATCGCTCCATGTCCTGTCATCATTTAACGTCATTTACTGTTTCTCTCCAATCATTTTTTCTCTCGGTGTCTGTCCTCATTCTCCTCCTCCTCTGTAAACATGTCTGAAAATAGTTTGACTAAGCAAAGGAAACATGGATAAAAAATGGTACATGCCACTAAAGGAAACACACAACCAATACATGCACAGGCTACTCCTCTCCTGAAGAACTCCAGGTGAGCGCTCTGCATGGGGAAGTTACAGGTCTTGGTGTTAGTTATGCACCCAATGTTCAGAGGTCCTAAGCTGAAGTTGTTGGCTTGGTTTTATTTGTTTTTCTGCCTTTACTCTGAGCAAATGAATATGAAGTACTTTTCAGGACTAGAGGAGATGATTAAGTTTAGGTCAGGACTAGGTCAATATGTGCTTGCATTCTATCAAGAGCAGAAGTGTGCTATCTCGCTATAGAGGAGCATTTCTAGAAAAATATACCAATCCAATGCAATCCGTTACATAGCTTATACTGAACGCCAGCATCATATAACTCTATAAGCCAAAAGAACGTTCTAGGGAACAAAAAAGTAGCGTTTTCTTTTGTTATGGTTCTTTTGAGTGCATTCATCTGTGAGACAGAAATTCCTTCCCTGCTTCAAATGGCACATACAAAGGTCTTCTGTATTGTCAAGAGTCACAGCTACCAAAGAAATTTCTTTTGCAGGTTTATTTATATACAGACTCTCTTTATTGCTCCAAGCCACCACTCTTGGAGAAAGAGCCTAATCTTTCTCTTGCATTATGAACTGAAGGTTCAAAATATATTTTAATATCCTCAAGGCTTATATAAGCACATTACAGAAAAGCAGAAAAGAGACCAAATGAAGCATAATCTTATCACAAAACAATTTGGCTACAGTCCACCTTTTATATATACATAAATAAAAAAGAGTTCTTTATGGTCACTCTCTCAAACACCCGTTCTACCTTTCCTCGCTCCAGCAGCTCAAAGCCTGTCCCAGACTGAAATCAAAACAAAAGTCAACAGACCAAAGAATTTAAGTGGGAAATTCTGTACAAACCCTTCCATCAGTATGTCAGTAAAAAAAATAAAAATTAAAAAAAAAATAATTAAAACACACCCTCTTATTTCCAGGGTTTTGCTATGAAAACATATATTTGTTATTTGTTATCTTTTCTTATAAACAACTGTAATAACTTTTCAATAAAGTTGCTGCTAAATCTTCAGCATTCCAATACAGTCACATTTCCAGAGTTACTAATTGTTAGCAAAATAAAGCTGCTGCTGAACACTTGGTATCGCCAGAGAAGTTTTGGCATGATCGCTTCCACTTTCCCACTGCAGAAAATGTCGACCCCAAGACTGACAAATGAGGATGTCAAAGATTTTGCCTGAGGAAACCAAACTGGATCCTTTGTTAGCTTATCCAAAGGTTCCCAGTGTCACTGATAACACTGGGTTTTGACAAGGCGTCAACATTTTGTTGAGGAGAGCAATGTGCAAAGAAGAAAACAATGCTTTAACAAAATGCAACTGAATTACACAGAAAGGGAATGGATCTGGAAGAAAAAGTACAACTACAATTTGAGTACTTTCTCATAAATATCATGCCTTTGACAATGATCAATAAACACATCTAATGTGAGGGTTTGCTTCTTTAAGCAAATAAGCGTCTCATTCTTCTCCATCATCTCTACAGAAATCATATGTATCTAATTAAAAATATCTATCAATTTTTCCTTTGAGTTCTGTTACTGTAGATGACAGCCTGTGTGCTACATCCTAGTCACAGTCATTGGTCCAATGATATTGCAAGAAAATTAACAAGAACATGCATGAGCTATCAGCTAAGTGATTTATCAGGTCACTGACAGTTGAACTAACACTTTCATACAAGTAGTAAAGAAGGCTCAAGAAGTTGTTTACCTAAGTTCTGTATGGTGAACAAATCAAGCTTGTATCCTGGAAGTAACCCTTGCTACAAGTTTTAACAGCCAGTATAAATCCATTCCAGAAAGTCTTAACCTGAAATACAACGGTATCCCAAGAACTTGCTACAGAGAAGGTGATAGTTAAGATAATTAATAACAAAGTAAAAATTCCATTTCATTATGAATAAGTAGGTAATTGTTAATATTGTGGAACTGATTTAGAATTTTCCATTAAAAGTATCCCTGCATCCCTCTGTACATGCTACAGAGAACCACATGAAATCATTCAAATCTGTCGCATCTGATCAGACACTGTGCAAATCTCCCCTCCATTTATTTCCAACCCCTTTTCCACACCTCTTGGCTCTGCTCCCTCCAATTCCAGGTAACGCAATGACTCATATATCATGTTGCCCAGCATGCCTAGCTGCTTCTATCATTGCCATGATGGAGAAAGGGAAAGGATGTTTTAAGAGGTAACACTTTTCAGGACCACAATGTCCTGTCCTTGCCTCTTCTGTAAACTACCACTGTTAAGCAGAGAGAGGCTTAGCTCATCACCTCAAAGTCTCCATCTACTATTACGTGGACACAGACTGCCTCTGATATAGCAGCTCCTAGTCTGAGTGTGTGACTTTTCCGATCTTAGTGTTCTTTACTTTTTTTTTTTTTTTTTTTTTTTTTTAATGCAACAGTTCATACAGTCTGTAATTTGTATTTACATGCAAAAACTATTATGGACTCCACCACGTCTACATTTCAGCTTTGTTTATTCAGATTTCCTGTTGTTTTTTTTTTCATAACGCCACTATGTTTTTTTTTTTTTTCATAATGCCACTATTTTTCCTACTTAATGAAACTCCATTTCAAAACCCTTTAGTTACATTTAAGATTTCATTGAGCAAAAGCAGAGAAGCTAAGCGCTGCCTGTTAAAGCCATGTGACATTCATTATCCTTATGTGTACTACTTACTTTTTGTCCACTCTAATTTCCTTTTCCTATCTCCATCCAGATTAGAAAAGAAAACTGTATTTAAAGAGATAAGTACTTCCCTGATGTAATACATTTACCAGGTTACATTTATAACAATTAGCAAAACACAGCAGATTATCTAAAAACTCAGTGAAGTCAATGAAATGTATTCTCTTTAAATGCAAAAGGCTTCAGGGCATATTCACTAATATTAGCAGCCTGCAACTTACTTTCCATCCACCCCCAAAGATCATTAATCTGTCACGGTCATAGTATTACAATGCATTCAGCATTTGTTGTCTAACTCCTGGGAAAGTACTAATTGAGGCAGTCTATTTATATAATTAAATATCCAATATTTATAGTTAAAATGAAAAAAAATCCCAACCAACCACCAACACAAGAAACCCCCAAAATATTGTTTTTTCAATATATTTGTATGGGCTCTCAGAAATAGTCAGGCTCAATCCTTCCTAAACAGTCTAGTCTCTACTTTCTTTGGTTCAGTTCTGCTTTTTTTATTGCTTTGAGCTGACCAGTCCCAAAATGAGCAAAGTTTTCTTGCCCTTAATTACTGTATTTTGGAAATCTGTCAGAACTGTGCTTGCAACCTATGGTCCTTACTCTTTCTGGATTTTCAGAGCGCTAATCCAACATGTAGAGGAAATCACAGCAATAAATTTGATTTCTTAGTCTATTGAGGGATGCACTTTTGTCACATCAAGAAAAAAAGCAAGAAATTTTCTTAACCCAGGATGATGTCTCACATACGTGCATGTAGGTACATGTGTATATATACTTACATATACATCACATTACATATATTTATATACTGGTTGTTTTTTTTTTTTTTTTCATTTCTCTCAATTTCTCCCTATAAGCTACCTAATCTTTTTGAAATTACATCTGATATTTTGACACCAGGAAGAGATGTAGCCCACATTCATCGAAACAAAACCACGTTTTCAAAGGAAATTACCATGCTTTTAAGATCATTATTTTATTTTCTTTAAAAAAAAAAGATTTGAAGATGACACAAAATCTTCTGTATGCAAAAACACAGCAATAGCAAAACAGATCGCTATAGTTATAAAGAAGATCTTCACTTTTGCAGTGTCCAATACCAAGTGACAACAATGCAAACAAAAATATCTTTGTGCAAGATATTTTTCATGACTTTTAGCAGTGGCAGTCCCTAGAAACAGAAGGTCTTGACTCTGCAGAAGGGGAGGTCTCCCACTGCTGGGAGAGGTGATGGTGGCAGCCTCATACTTATTTTTACGGCTCTCAACAAGCATTACATGGAGAAAGAGGGGGTTCTGCTGTTTAGTTGTACACTTACATTGCAAACTTCCATTTTAGAAACTGATCATTTATTTTCCACTATCTTAGGCTAGAGAAGTTTCTTGCTTAATAAGAACATCTGTACCTCCATAGTTCCTATTATTTTAGGTTTATCTGTTAATATTAGTCTGCAGTTTTAAGTAAGTTCAAGGATTTTCTGTTGAGCCCAGGATGCAAGAATTTTAACCTGCACTTGAACTGCTGCCCACTGGCACCTTTCTGGAAAGATGGACCTAAAGTTGGGTCTGGTCATGGATCTGGATTGATACCTCCATCCTGTCAGGTTTATGTTTTTTTGTATACAAGGGTTTTAAAACAGACACTGAGGAATTACGTAATGCTGTAGAGAGGATTAATCTTCCCAGTTCACCACTTGGAACCATGTGAGCACATGCTGTAAACAGATTTTGAGCCTGCCCACTCAAAAGAATTATAGTAACCCCACCACTTGGAAAGTAGTAGGTTTTAGCTTTTTAATTACTTAACTGTTCTATCAAATCAGACTGCTTTTGCAATTCCCTAGTCCACTCAGTGAGACTGTTCAACAGACAGTGCTAACATGAACCTCCTGCTGCACTTCAAAAAAACTATGGATCTAATGCAAGGACTCATTGCTATTGTCAGCACAGGGATGGCAACTACTCTGCACCATGATCCAGTATGTGGATTTGGGGATTGTGAACAAATTAAGGAAATGTTAGCAGAAGGGAGGCAGGTAGTCATCAGGAAAAACGGTACTTTGATCTTTCTTTACCCAAAGAACAGCCTAATCCATGGTGAAGTATGAGGACACAAGTCAGGTTTTAGCTAAAACTAAAACTCATAAAAATAAAAAGTAGCTTATCAGCAGCCTCAGCGTGGCCATAAAATTACAAGAAAATTTGAAGAGTGACCAGTCTGATATAGTAGAAATGTACTACTACAAAATAAATACTTACATACTTTCTTAAAAATGAATGTGTAAAAAGTAGCACAATGAAATATACCTTAAAAAAAATAAAAAAGGATGTTCATTATTACTAACAGCCATTCATATTAAGTGCAGCTGGAAACCCAGGGTGCCTGTGTGGAAACACTAATCTGTGAGCATCTGTAAGCAATGAAGGGCCCATCACTTTGTAACAGTATAGTAAGCAGCAGGAAACTCTTGTATGGATTTATTTACTTATCAATGTGCTTCCCAGAGAACAAATCTTTTCTCAGTGAATTATGCTTTTAATAAATCATGTTGCTATTGAAAGAAGCTGTTAGCCAATGTCACCATCAGTACCATCAGAACAAAATATCAGAACTGTCAGTTAGTGAGCAGCAGTCTTGTTGAAGTCTCATTAAATTACAGCAAAAGATCTCAGATGTTTCAGATCACATTGCACAGAAGACTTTACTGCATTTTTTTAATCTTCTAACTGAAGTTCATCCCCTTGTTTTGTCTTCTCACAGGCTTTTGCTGACTGCTTCACCTGTGGTTCTGTGGAATTTAAGCCAGGACTCTCTGGAACGGCAGAAGCCTTCCTTGTCTTCCTCTTCCACTGCAGAAGCTATGACTGTCTCTAAGAAATATACACACTTCAAGACTACATGTTACCTTTCATCAGAGATGGGTCAATCAGATGAAGTTTTGGAGAGAAAATGCCCTCTTCTGTGAAACAGAAGAAAATAAGGACATATCTTCTGCCTACATGCACAATTACACTTCTTAAGAGAGGACTTTCCTAAGACCAGTGAAACTTCTTAATGCCTTCTGGGTATATGAAAAGGGGGAATTAAAAAAATGCAGAAGGGGAAAAGAGAGAAGAGAGAGAAGAGAAAAGAGAAAAAAAAAAGAGGATGCTTTTATAAAGACAAAACCTATTGTTTATGGCTCATGTAATTGCAATTAGATATTACCATCAGATTAATTTTTCAATCTTGTTTGCTCTTTTTATTCCCCTCCTCTTTTAGTTCCTATTATAATTTAGATAATAATGTGAGCAAACCAACCACAAAAGCTTTTTAGCTTTCTTATTTTTAGTCCATGTTTTTAAGGCAGAGCAGTGGTGGAGCAGTGGTGAGATCATGTAGCTATGAAGGATCCTGCCAAGCAACTTGTCAAAGAACTTCCTATATACTAATAAGTGAATTTTCAATAGAAAATGGATGTCTCTGTATGGATTATTTTTTTTTTCCAATTAGAAAATTCTAATAAATGCCTCTTCTCTAGGTGCTGGGCTAAACATTTCCCAAACACATGGTGGATTTCAGGAGTTTGGTAAAGCAGCGTGTCAGTTCATATTAAAAATGTACTGCACCATTCCAGTGTTTCAAAACACTACAGGGTATTTTTGGACAACCATAAAAAGCAGGTTTAAAACTTGTTGGAAAAAAGGGCAAAGAGCAAAATACTTTTGTAGAGAAAGAAAGCTTTAAAAAAACCCTATTTTTATTTATTTTAAAGGACATCTATTATCCTTAAATTTCTTTGTAATTAATCAGATCTTACATAATTTTAAATAAACTTAAATTTATCATTTATAAGCAAGCAAAGAAAGCTTTTTTAAGCAAGTCACAAATTAACTGCAAATAATGTAATGAAGCCTTTCTTATCCTTTTACCACATTATTCAGCTGCAACCATGGCAGAAGCTATAGATGATGTCTCATAGCTTAAGGTTTATTTCATTTGCCTGTGGCTGTCATTGCTGCTCATGCAAGAGCACCTAGACTTCAAATAGCCTTTTGCCTGATGGTATGCAGTAACTCAGTAAGAGGCTCTGACTTCCACTTTTTCGCTCATCTGAAATAATATCTTGGTCCTGACCTTCCAGATAAGGATATATTGAAACATATATTCTCCTAAATACCTTGACTTAATCATATTGAATCTTAAAACTAAAAACTTAAGAAAATAAATACATCATGCCTTCCTGACCTTATAGTTGACTTGGCAAATCCTTAGCGGCCAAGACTTACAAGGCACATCCCAAGACAAACCTCAGAGAGTACTCGAAACAGTTTACATGTAGATGATAACATGTCCCTTGAGTCTCCACAGTCTACCACGGATGAAGCAAGCTCTGCTTGAAGCCAAGTCATAAGGCAACTTGTAACGGTGCTTCCAGCAATACCCACTTGCTCCAGTCCTCTTATAGAAGGGCTTTTTCATTGCTGAGAAAGGCCTGTGGAAACAGTCCTGTTGCTGAGGTGCACAGACATGATGGACACTACGTTGAAGCCTCTCAAACATCCATTAGTCACAAATGGCCATTGCTTATTACATAAGGTTTCCAAACAAGTTATACATACACAGAAAGAGGCCAATTTCCTTTCAATGAAGGAAGGTCGTGTGACTACTGCAGGTCTTAAGAGGGTGTATGTAAGAACAATCTCCTTTTTAAATACCACAGACTGATTTTTGAGACAGGAAATAAGTCTGATGGGGTCATAAGGGAACCAAGGTATGACCTTCTCAGCAACAGAAGATGGAGAGCTTAGACTAGACTAAGACAGTGATTATAGGGCTTATTGTAACATCCTCTTAGGCTGTAACAGAAAAGAAAAAAAAATCCACACTGCTGCAAATTTGTACTTCAGTCTGAAGGACTGTGAAGAACTTATTTAACTACGTGTACTTATTATTGATAAATTTTTGCAGTCGTCTGACAGGGAGAAAAAGAAGTGTTTGTCTAAATGTAATTCCTAAGCATAGGGTCCATCTGCTTTCAGATTACTCTAAAAATGATACACAGAGAGTGAGTTCTTTTCTCACAACTCACCCAAATTAAAAAAAAAATGTTGCTTTGCATTTCCATTATCATAATTGACAACTTAATTTGTTGCGGATGTTTTGTTTTGAAGAAAGCATAGAAATAGTAAGAAAAGAAAAATAGAAAAAAAATAGCTCCTAAGCTGTGTAATTTTAAAACTTTCTGAAGAAGGCAACAATCATAAAATTCCTTGTCTTTTAATAGTTTCCTTTTCTGTTTTTCTTCAGAAAAGCAATGCAACTCTGACAAGAAGTTAGAAACTGACTGAGGAACCAACATAAATACCTAAATTATGATGAAAACTGTCTTTTCAGTGGTATTTTCAAAAGATACATCTCTGAAGCTGCTGTTGCTGCTGCCAGTTTTAATAGTGCTCTGCGTTAACATAGCAGAAAATATCCTGAATGAGAAGGTACAATCAACTTATCCTACTTAAAGGATTTGTTGAAATGTCAAAAGGAGAACATACACTAGTGGAAGTTCCTATCCACTTCTAGTCACTCCAGGAGGACTATTTTCTAGCTTGGTCAGAGTACAACTGCTGAAGATCATTCTTCTGTTAAGAAGTTAAGAAATGTCAAAGCCAGTGAAATCTTGCATTTTATCCCACAAACAGGTAATCCATCTTACTCAGTTCCTACCCAACACCTTGCACACCACCATTACTTGCCACAGTATCAGCTTGGAGCAGTCTGGAGCTCCCAATGATATTGCTTGTGGGTTGCTGAAGCTGCTCTAGTTGTAACAATCATTCATTTAACAATTACTATATGAATTCATAAATGATGGTTAAGTAACTGTGAAATGCCCCATATTCAAGCTTACTAAATTCACATTAAAACTAACCAAAGCTTTAAGTCTCAAGCTTGAATCACTACTTGTTTAGAATGAACATTCTGATTTAATGATAGAAACTATATTAGTTTTAAATAGTTTAAATCAAATTCAAAATATCAAAAAATGCAGCAATTAAGAAATCAACCTAAAATCAAGAAGAAATCAAGTATGCTGAGGGATGTCAGTCTATTCTGTGAGCTCAAAATTATCCCTGCAGCTGAACTTCTATCTCAAGTTACCCCTGTAATTGTTCATTTGGTTCTGTAGATCAGAGGCTGTACCTCTGAATAGTGGACTAAGGGCATACAGCTCATTTCATTCTGGTACCCTAAAATTCTAACAGAACAATGAAATGTGACCCTATGAGAACTACATATTGCTAGTTACTTGTCTCCCACTGGCATTATGTTCCATGTTCCTGGTATTATGCTGGGCACTAGTCCAACTGACAGCTGTTTTCAGTATTGGGTAAGCCTGAATATATCCATACAGTCATTTCAGGGCCATTATTCCCAAAGTTCTTACATCTTAAAATATTTTGAAAACATTTTTCTACAACAAAGACATCTCTCTTTTTTTCTTTTTCTTTTTTTTTCCCCCCTGACAATGTCAAATAAACCTAACTGCTTCAGAAATTAAATTTTTCTTCTGAAAAAAAAACACAAAAAACAACCCACAAACCCAAAACATCCAGATAAATGGATGATTTACCAAATTTGGTGTCTGCACTTTGCAGCTCTGTTGAAAAAACAAGATTATTTTTTAAGATAAATTTTGCTTTTATTCAAGAACAGTCTTGTGTTATTTTAATACCCATTCATTTCTGGGTCCCAGTGGTACAGAAATACATGAAAATGAAAAATATAATAGGCAGGCTGGAAGATTTATTCATACTCAGAAAATGTCTTGGAATGGCTTCCAGTCAAATGATACAAAGGCAAGCAAGTAGGATGAATTGTGGGAATTCTTTTATCCCAAGCAATTTCTCTTTACCTATTTCTCTGCGGTTCAGCTACTTTACTGATAAGCAAATTGACCTACAATCTCTTTCTGGCTGCACTAATCATATCTATAATAGGTTTGAAGCACCCATTCATAATGCAAAGGAATCACAATGTATCGTTCAGGACCAAGACAGTGAAACCAGTATGTTAGCTTTACTTCTTTCATTTACATACATTGAAACCTCTTCTCACTGTACCCACTCATCACTATACTGGAGAAAAGCAGCTCTTACCTTTCCAGATTAAGATCATTTTTTTCTGCTATAATCAGACATGACTCGCAACTTTGAAGCTGCTTGCTTTAAATAACCTTCCTGAAACATGAGTTCAAGGAAGTATGGGAGCCCCTCCTAAATGTTAATAAACATCAATAAAAACCAAACAGCCCCCCCTAAGCCTCCCAGAAAGACAAGAGGGGGAAACATTTAGCAGCATCTTCAGAATAACTTCAATATTTCCTACTGCAAAAAACAGCAGTCATGTACACAAGCCAACGAGCAACATTTCTCTTTTTTTGCGTAAGTCACAGAAAGTGAAGCTACCTTCTCCTAAACTCTATAACTCACTGACTACCTTCTTCTTGTCAATATATAGTTATTACTTTTAGAGAATAACTTTTAGAAGTATTTAATATAACAGTATTAGTATATGGGGGGAAAATATTTTATTAGTAATGAGGTAAGTAGAAACTATGAGGAAAACACATGTCTTAAACATAAGCCTAGAAACTCTAGCCATATAATAAAACAGAATATGATATTCAACTGACACCCATGGATCCGTTGAGCACATGGATCACTAAGCACATGTGAAGGCTCCCATAGCACTGGGGTGGTTGCAGCCCTGTCAGTATCTCATACTTAGTGGCGCTTGTTTGAAGATTTCAAGAATGATGGCAGTATAAACACTTACAGAATGGGTACACTGAAGTAGCCTGATATAAATGAAGCAAGCTGATGAGTGTGCATCATTGGGTGCTTTTTCCATGGCTCACTCATCTCCGCTGCAAAATTCTCCTATAAAAGGCCTACCATAGGAGTGAAAGCTTTGGGAGTGCACTTGAAATTTACTGGTCTATGAAGTTACTTAATGCTCTATTTTTTTTTAATGTGACAATACATACTTAAATATTAATTTTTCTTACAGTACTTACCTACTTTTTGAAAATAATGATTGCCATTTTATATATAGTGGTTGTGGAGAGTGAGAGGCTTGGATCATTCAAAGTTCTGAGCGTTTTACTGATGGGACTGAAAATTAGCCACTGTCTACCTTACAGTGAGGATTAAGTTTTTCATTATAGTTTCAGCAATAAGAGGAAAGAAGTTCAGTGTAAAAAAATAGTAGAAAATGTAGTGTCATACTGAATGCAGATAAAAGTGTCTCACAATGCAGTTTAGGACCCTGAATTTCTTCTACGCAAACTAGTAACTTTTCATATACTTATATAAAATCAGTAACACTAATATAAGCATAATGTTTATGTGTACTCAATTATCTTTATTCCAAATCTATTCTTGTAGGTCTAATTGTAGACATAAAAAATCATTATAGAGAAATGCATGCAATACATTGTATATTTTAATACTGTTTAATTTTTTGGCTCTAATAAAACAGGGAAGAAAAACTTACCATTCTTCTTATAGAACATGATTTCTCCTTTGAATTCTACCTTTTCCTCCAATGACTTCTCAATCTGAAGAATCATCTGCTCATTTGTTTCAGCACCAAGTAAAAATTTACAGCTGCAGCTCTTCTGCATGACTTCAGTTCGTGCAAATCCAGCAAGCTCACAGAAGCCATCTGAGCAGTAAACAATAGGGAATCCCTTGGCCACCTGAGCATTCGCAAGGATGAAGTTACTATCTGTAGAAGAACAAAAAAGTAAAAAGGGAATTACAGTCTGAATTCTGTATCATTCTACACGATGATGCTTCCTTTAGCTTCATAGGATGGTACAATTAGACATAAATTGAAAAGCAAGGTCCCAACTGCCTGCAAAGAGAAATGCAACTTCTGTTTTTAGACCATTAGTCTGAAATGAAATCAAGTCTAGCTGTCCACAGAGCGACTTTGTACAACGGTTCCTCATGGCTATGTACAGCTTGCCTCATTGCATTCTCAAGCAACAATTTACTCTGTGCCTCTGAGGCAGATGTTACCACATTAAAACAACTACTTGATGAAAGACTCATGACAAACATGGAAGCTTTAGAGAAATTTAAAAGGAGCTATGTTATGCCATCACTCAGGCTACTCTGCAATCTGAACAGGCACAGCTATATCTTTAAAAAATCTAATCTCTCTAAAAGTTGATTTTTATCAACACTCAAGGTAATATTTTTGTACAATTTTGTAAGGGAGTTGAAACAAAGAAACTATCATAATCCTGAAAAGTAGAGTTGATGGACATTCTGGAGCTACATAGAATTGTAGAATTGTTTGTCTCATTTCCTCTTATTTTTTTTGTGAGGGAAAAAACCTCATCCAAAAGTACTGTCAGGTGTCTTCCAGACCTCCTCCACATTTCCTGTAAGAAATAGGCACATGACAGATCATCATCTTGTTACGCTTTAATGTACTTTATAATTTTTCAGCATGTGTAAGATACAAGGATCTTGTTTGATAAATTTGAGAGTAGTAGATTGACATGGACATCAATCAACATAAAGCAATGTTGTAATTTGAGTTCAAATCTGGAGAATCATCCAGCCTAATAACTCATTTCCTTCCCTTGCTGGAGTGCCTTTGAAGGTTTTGTGTCTTAGACTCTTGTCTTCAGCTTACTCCTACAACCATAGCACTTTACCGTCTTTTTAAATTAACATGGAGATCCTTTCTGGATAATACATATGAAGTTCTCATACAGGTTTTTTCCCTGTGTTTCCTTATCTTGAAGTGAAAAGAAAAAAAATAGTTTTATACAAGACATGTGTCTACATTCCACAATGAGGAAGGAAAGACTATTTTTTGCCCACTGCTTATTAAAGAATGTTTACCTTACAGCTTGCTAGTGGGAACTTAGGAGCAGTCTATTCCCAAGACAGATACCTCTCATTTTTCAGAATCATGCGCATGTGGATTCATGTGTATGTATTAAGGGAAAATACTGTTAACTAACCCCTAATCCCTTGATAAATATTCATAAATTTAAAGAAAAAAATTGAACTATTTTAATGGAAAACTCAGGTTGATATGCTTAATCTCCATAGAGGGTTATATTATTCATGAATGGGAAAGGGAGGAACAGAATTCATAAACTAAAAGAGAGAAAAAAAATGTCTGTTTCAGCTTTAACTGTCACAAGAGCTCTTCACCCATGAAATTCCAAAACCTTCAGCTATGTCACTCTTTATTTACCCAAGGGATAAAATACTAAGGCTGATACTAGGATTTTACTATTTTAAAGACAACGCTAAAAAACATTAAATGATTGATTTGCTCTTAAGACTTTGCTTTAGTTACTCACCTTTTGCTTAAATCTAATTGAAGTCTTTCAATAAGTGATTGAAATATTAAACAAGTTTTTCTTATTTACCACACATGTGATTTAAAAATGAATTCTGGTTCAGTGTAGCGCTTGACTTAGCCTGTCATTTTTATTTGCCCTACCAGGGAATAAGTATCATTAACATTTATGCACTGACATGCTGCTACCCCTGTCAACACAAAACTAAATCCCCACACTGCCAAAAGAATTAAAATCATATGCTTGAACGGCAACTTAATGATGATGTTATAAAGTAAGACCTGCAGATCACACAACCCAAATATTATCTGTAGCTATCAAATTAATATACTCCTGGGTTTCTTATTGTTTAAGATGTAATTATGTGATGTAAAGACTTTTTTTTTTTTTATAATTCTGTTATGAATTGCTTGAAGCAGAATATGGAACACAAAAAGGACAGAAAATGTAGGGAGGATGCTCTTGGAGTGCAGGACTGTTTGAATATCATTATGAACAGGAATACACTGGAGTTACAAAGCAAATCATGATTTCATGAAAAATTTAAGATGGCCAAAATCTACTGTCATTTACATCAAACTCAGAATATTTTAGGTTACTTTAAAATAGAATCATAGAATGGTTAGAGTTGGAAGGGACCTTGAAGATCAAGTTCCAAACTACTTGCCATGGGCACGGACACCTCCCACTAGACCAGGTTGCTCAAAGCCC
>VZRU01016455.1:226111-257798 GCA_013398155.1 Pedionomus torquatus | reverse complement strand
TTTTTTTTTTTTTTTTTTTTTTAGACAAGAAAACACATCCAAGATAAATTCAAGATGTATTGAAAATTATGTAACCTCAAGCCTTTTGGACTTTTTAGGAGCATGGGGCATTTGCAACAATGAAGTAGAACTTTTACAAATCTGTCTACAACCTGAAAAAAAAAAATTGACAAAACCATGAGTAGCATTCTTCATCTCAGTGCTGTAAGTCTGTGCAAAATAAATAAAAATATTAAAGTAATATATTTGTATATTAGCTTTAGATAATAATATTTGGTTGTCTCTTCAAGCCTGCATGCGATGTGTAAAATGTGAGTTAAAAGTGCTTTGTTAAAAGATGGGACAAGAAGTCTAGACACCAAAAAAATCCAACAACATTCACTAAGTTTTCCTTTAGCGTAAAATCAACAGAGATGAACAAATCCAACAGAGGTATTTCACAACTGTTCAGAATAATTTAAAAGCAGATTTGTTTCAACTATGTTTCTTTTCCTTTATGCTCATTTTCTGTGAAGATCAAATAACTTTTTCACATTTAAGTTCAAAGGAAGAGTATTATAAGTTTGTATGCCTGAATTTGATTTGGAAGTAGGACATATTGGAGTGAGACATTGATCAACAAAAGACTTGCACAGTTTCCAGAAACCTCTGCAAGACATGTAGCATAAACTCAAAGACAATTAAAGGCCCTGAACCAGAACCATGCTAACTACACCTTCAATCACAGCTTATATGTTTGTCCTGTTTCAGTGACTATACTGACACCCAAAAAGTGTAACTTAAGAGACAGAACAAATTTGCCACATACCATCTGATACAGAGAGGCAGGTTAAATACCCGTGACAGAGTTCTAGAATTGAGATAATTAAAGGAAAAGGCAATTTTCTGCTTCATAATTAATGCACACAATTTATCTGACTCTTTGTAATGAGACCATGTTACAATTAAACTCAGCATTTCCTTGATAAATCTTACTGTCCTCTTATTTAGCAAAAAATGACAAAAGAGTTTTTCCTTTAATACTGTAGCTATGTCTGCTATAAACCTCACCACTGGGCTTCCCTGGTTCTTGTAATGGTTCTTTTCAATCACAGTCCAGATGGTTTCTGTAAATTCTCATCTTTGTCAGCGAAGAGAACATCTATCTGACTTGGGCAACCGAGCACAGCCAAGACCATTCTAATTTTGAATATTAAATTATTTATGAATTAAAAAGGAAGGGGGGGAAAAACCTACAAGAGAAAAAATAAAAGTCCCTTACAATCAAAGAAGCTGCATTAATTAAAGAAGTGACTCACATAGCTATTCTATTCAGTGGAGAACAGTCTTTTGGATGAAAGTATTTATTACATTTAGGCTTGATTGCACAGTTCCTATGTGGACAACTTAACAAGAGAAGTCTCGTTCCAGCTTCACACAATTACTTTTACAGAGAATATGAACACCTTAACTGTTAAGATTACCTGATTGGAAGATTAAAATAATATATGAAAACCTTTAGTCTTTTTTAAGCACATTTAGATGCAAGTGACTTTAATTAGAGTTCAAGTTCAGTTACCAGCTACTGTGTCTTGAATCTGATTGAGGCTAAAATGATTTTATAATGCATACACTTCTAAATATTAAAGTTCCCCTTGAAAAATCTTAATGGGGTTAACTGGGTCACTAATAGGAGGTTAAGATTTATCCAGATCCAGGTGAGTCAGAAAGAAATAAAGTTGATTATACTGGTATCTCTTCTCACTCTTCACTAAAAAAAAAAAATACTATGTATTCTAGTGAATTTATAATAGTACAATATAAGGTAGAACTATTGCACAATACATTGAGAGCTGGAGAGAGTCTCTTTGTCAGGTAGTGCAGTGACAGGACAAGAGGTTTTAAATTAGAAGAGGGGAAATTTAGATTTAGATATTGGAAGAAATTATTTCCTGTGAGAGTGGTGAGGCACTGGAACAGGTTGCCCAGAGAAGTTGTAGATGCCCCATCCCTGGAAGCATTCAAGGCCAGGCTGAATGGGGCTTTGAGCAACCTGGTCTAGTGGGAAGTGTTACAATTAAACTCAGCACCCCCGTGGCAAGGGGGGTTGGAACTTGACGATCTCTAAGGTCCCTTCCAACTCTAACCACTCTATGATTCTATACTACATGTATGGACTCACGAACAACAGACCTATCACTGTCCAAGTCCCTTCAAATAAAGGCTGACATTACAAGGAAATGTATTCATGTAACAATTCAGGATATAAACCAAAATTTGAAGTACCTAGCTCTATGGACTCTGGTTAAGGGTGAGCTGCCATAACTCCTGCTTCACCTGCCTTGTTCAGTGCCAACATTCAATGTTATTAGTGCATCAGGTCAAAACTAGAATAATGACTGCAGCTTTCCTTATGACCAAAGTACCTATTCCTAGAACAAAGCAGACCAAAAATCCAGCCAGTATCAGAGGGAAACAAAACAAAAAGCAAAATGAAAAAAATAACCCTCATGGTGAAATGGGCTCCTGGCATCCTACAGAAATGAGAAGAAAAAAAAAATTATTCTCCTCTAGAAATCTCTGTTCCTATTTGTTCCTATTCCTTTTCTAATATTAATGTTGTTTGCATCTACCTGAACTTTAAAGTACAAGGATTGAGAAGGACTTTGTTCAAATAGTAGCAACACTGTTATTGCTAATTTATCATCACAGAACAGCTTTCAAATTAAAAGTCAGTCAAATTGTAACCAGTGAACTATAGTAAAGGAGATGAACATTTAGAAAAAATAATATTAAACTTCTTAAAAATTAAACTGCACTAGCAGAAGCAGACATCTATATATTTTTCTCAGAAGGAAATATTAACTAATCTAAGATAAGTTGGTTTACTTTTTCTTATTTCCCTAAAATTACAATCACATTACACAGGTGCATTATGTGCATTGAAATATTTTTTCCCCACCCTTTATCAGTGTTGCTTTTGGAAAAAGATTTATTTTTAAGTAAAAATTTATTGTCTTGTATTTGACCAGCTTTATTTCTTATTGACTGTGCAGTGACTGACAGCACACAGTGCTGATGTAGCTAAAAGCTATATTGCGGTGGTCAAATATTTATATGCTTGCATGGTGTTTTATGTGCATTGAAATGCTGCGAGTGAAACAGCATTTGCCAATAGAAGAGACAGGAAAAAGAAGCCCTAAGCCGTGAAGAGACAGTGCAACTAACGAGTTACCAGCTCAGCATACCACACCATGTTATCCAGAAGTTTCTCAATGAACAGCTTGTTGAACCGGTGAAACTGAACCCTCTGTCCCTCAGAAGAAACCTTCACTGCTGTTTGGTTTTCAGGTGTCCACTGGAGAGTAGAGCACACAGATTTCCACCTCCATAAGAAACATGTTTTGCAATTTCCTCAATAAAACACATGGAAATTTTAAATTCATCCACCAGGCAGAAGGGTTATACTCACCTATACTTAATTTGCTATTTATTTTTAAACTGTGCTGTAAAATTAAAATTTGTCTGGAAAGGTAGAAATGGTATTGTTGTAAATCAAACTGATCCATTGAATTCTCTTACATTCAAACCATATGGCCTACAAATTTAAGAGTCTGGGATCATGACTTGGTTCCAGGTGTTCAACTGAGAGAAAGGTTTGCTAATGAGCAGTCCAACCGAAAAGAAACATTTTCGAAGACAAGAGCTACATCCTTGTTGTACGTTTAGCAGTGTTATCCTATCTACACTTTCCTTAGTCACTTGTCTGAAATAGGAATGAAATAAGGAGTTGAAAGCTGCTTTGTTTACAGTGGCTTTAAGCACTGTATCATCTACTCACAATTGGTGCTCAGTTTACAGAGACTGCACAGACTTATGAGAAGGCATAGTATTTGATGGGTTTAGTGTCTTACACAGGCCTTTACTAAGTATCACGCCCCATGAAGCTGTTTATAACACTACTGCAGTGGACAGCCCTTTGGATACTTGTCCTCAATGTAAGTAGTGCTAATGATGCTGTAATATATCCGAGCAGCCAGACGTTACGGCTGTTGCTGACTGAGCTAGTGGAAGAATACAGGAAATAGATTAATTAGCTGTTATTCCTGCACACCTGAGAGGAAGAACATAAGCTAGACATTTTGAACCCAGTGTGAAGTGCCTTTGAAAGATTGTGTTCCTGCCTCTTTGAAATCTCCTTTCTTCTTATGAGACTATGTTGATTACAGAGTAGGGGCCCAGAAAATATTCTTGTGCCAACAACACAGGAAATAAGGAACTGGATATCTTTACAATGTGATGACTTAGGGCTGAAGAAATATTAAACTACTGTTGAGAAAGCTTCATCTTATCAATTGAAATTGGTAGATTCTGTGGAAATGTGACTGGAAAAAGCACTGCCATACAGGAGTGGTTTTTTTATGCAAAAGAAAGTTATCAGTAAGTACATTTACAATGTACAATTTACTGTCCACATGCTGAGAACAGGGAACTTTCAGCCAGTATTTGCCAAAAAAACATGAAGGAGAACAAATTACACTTGCAGCCCTGGAAGTGGCCATAGAAGAAACCAAGAACAGGTTACGTCCTCAGGATGCTAGAGACTCCAATGAGGCATGAGTTGTACACATAATTCTCCTCTGATGATAGTGGGATACCTTACACTCTTCCTCACCTGAACAAAATGACCTGGCCTCAAAACAGATCCAGACCTAGGTCTGGGATTAATGTGAAGGCAAAAGGGACAGTAGGCATTCTTCCTGAGTATCAGCTGCCCAGTATGGCACTTGTGCTCTGCAGCGCATGATACAACATCCTCAGCTTTTCTCCCATCACCATCAGATACATCTCGTCCTGCACACAGTAACAGAACATCGCTTTTGCATATGATTTTCATTTCCACATGTGAAAATATATCTATATGTTTCTCGTGTTAAAATCACCGACTGTTTAATTAATCTGGGCATTAATTAATGATAATTAATTAATTAATTATCATTGTAATTTTAATGATCCTCTATGACCCCCATAAAAACTTCATGCCTTTTTGTCATGACTTCTACAGTATTTATTTCTATCTATATTTATTATACCTCAGTATTAAGGTGCCAACACTGTACCAGGACTCTATGGCTACAAGTGAACACTTTGCATCTTTGCAGTTTATAAATTCCTTTCTCACTGCCTGAAATTAAAGGCTGATGTTGAGTTAATTTTAATGGGGAGAAGCAGCACATTCCTGTGTGCCTATTCCAGTGAAAAGAATTCTCTGTAAACAAGAAGAATTCCTTTACGCAGACTTCTCAGAGAAGCAACACTAATCTGAAATAATACTGTGGAAAAGAAAGTTTGTTCAAAGAATGTTCATCTGAAAAATTGACAGAAATTACATCCAAAATGATCCAGAAAATGATGAGCGGTGTCCAGGAAACAGTTTCCAGAAAAGGTAGAGTTCTATACTACATTAGTTACCATAGCAAAGAGTTACACAGTGTATCCCAAACTCACTCCTTCTAAATCAAAAAAATTCTAAGAATCTCAAAATAGGGTTTACTGCCATGAGAAAGACCCATACGAAAAAATAGATTTTGGGTGTGGAAGGGATGAGAAGGAGGTTACAAATGAGAATGTGATTTAAGTTATCACACTCAGAAGAAAACAAACCACCTTGTAGTAGGTTTCCAGGAGAATGATTTTGTGAAAAACCCCAAGGGAAAAACACTGAAAACTGTGGAAGTGTCAGTGTTCTTGTTTTTTCAAACAAGCAGAATAATCTTAATGGAGAAGTGAAGTAGATGCCCGAAGTAGACACAGACTATTTCTTAAAAAACAGCTGCTATGAATGTCCCGGATGACTGATATAGCTTAAAGCAGGAGTGCTTGAGCTTAGATTTACCAATTTATGTAAGATATCCCAATAGTCAAGGAAGAGGCTTCCTGGGAAACTGGAAAGATTTAAGCTGAACATTGCCATAAAATGGTCTTCAGGAGAAAAATCCAGATTTTAGCTAAAGAAGTGAAGATGGTCTGGAAAATTCAAAGCATCTGGAAATTCCTTGTGTTAAGGACTACAGATATAAATACACAATAAAATTGTCAGGGTTTTGATTACATTATAAGAAGAAAAAAATTGGATTAAATGTCTCAGTGAAAGAAAATCAGGCATAGGAAAAGACTGCTATGACAAAACTCAAACAGTGCAGATAAGAGAAGAAACACAACAAAATTGTGAATGGACTGAAGATACTATGTTACTCAAACCCTAGGCCTTTTTATATCCACTTGATTTATTTTATTTCTAGTTCTCTTTTAAAGAAGAACTGCCCCTATCCACCCTTTGTCTGCCAAATGCTCTTAATAAAACAAAACTTACATCAGAAAGACTCAGATCAGAACAATAGGGCAATGTTAAGTAATTGGAAACTGACTTCTTCTAAGGTGTTGCTCAGAATGGCATCAACTGTACCACAGTGAATCAGTGCCATTAGGAAACCAAGGAACTTTTCTGACATTTTTTTTTTGTTCAAAACATACATATTACGTTTTGAGTTTTGACTAAATTCTTCTTACTGGTCCAAAATAGTTTCACAGTTCAAAATATGTTGCCACTCTACTTGCAAGACAACATCAACACAACTTTTTTTCCACAAGGATGAAGAATAAGGATGCTGCAACCAAACCCCAGGGAGGTAGTTTGGAGCTCAATCTGAAGAAAGAGATGAACAATGTCTTGACCTAATGGCAGCAGAAGCTTATATCAGGTTGCAAAGTTTTCATGCAAGAGAGAATAATCTTACTCATTTGGAAAGTTTTGAAATATTTTGTGGAAAGTTAGGTATTTACACTATGAGCTAGTCCTCTATCTTATCAAGTAGAAGTGGTGCTGAGCAAACATAAGAAAAAATACTAAAATTACACAAACAAAACAAGATTTTACCATAAACTGTGCAAGGTTCTATAAATCACACTTACTGAACACACTGAAAGTAGAAGAAAGCTATAAATTACAATGTGATTATACTGCCACATTTCCATGATACCTGATGCTATAATTTTGGAAATGCATTGCTGATCTAGATAGTCTTTTGATTGTAAAAAAAATAATTCTGAGAGACTGGAATTATTCTCCAGTCAGCTGGAGAATTTAATCAGCAGCATCCTATACACCAGCAGAAATGCCTTTGTCCATTTCATAACCTTTTGCAATTCAGATGGCCACAATACCAAAGCAGTGTAAACTCTTCCTTTAGCCTACCGAACCTGAGCATCAGGGTCAGGAGCCTCATCTCCACAGAAATGGTGAAAAGTGACTTCCAAGATGTTACTCAGAATAAGGACCAATATTTATAGACCCGTAGAATGGTTACAGTTGGAAGGGACCTTAAAGATCATTGAGTTCCAACCCTACTGCCACGGGCAGGGACACCTGCCACTACACCAGGTTGCTCAAAGCCCCATTTAACCTGGCCTTGAATGCTTCCAGGGATGGGGCATCCATCCCACATCCATGCCCACTTCTCTGGGCAACCTGTTCCAGTGCCTTACCACCCTCACAGGAAAGAATTTCTTTCCAATATCTAATCTAAATCTCCCATTTTTCAATTTAAAGCTATTAACCCTTGTATTATCCCTACACTCCCTCCCTGCATCTCCTGTAGGCTTCTTTCAGATCTGGAAGGCTGCTATAAGGTTTCCCTGGAGCCTTCTCTTCTCCAGGCGGAACAGCCCCAGCTCCCTCAGCCTGTCCTCATAGGAGAGGTGCTCCAACCCTCCGATCATTTTCAGGGCACTCTGCTGGACCAGTTCCAACAGTTCTATGTCCTTTCTCCGTTGAGGACTCCAGAGCTTGACTCAGTACTCCACATGACCATATAAACAGTGTATGAGGACTACACTCCTTTATGTCTAAGCTAGACTGAACACTCTCTTAAAGCACAGGAACTAGGTAACGTCAGTAAACAATCCATGGAAGAAGTCAGAAGAAACTTTCCATACTACGTATACAAAGGTAGGCTCTAGGTGTTGAGTAAACACATGTGACCTTGCTCATGTCTTTCTTTCAGTTCTTGCAAGTAAAGGACAAAGAACATCCATAGGTGAGTTACTGTAGAACTAATTCCCTAACTAGAAATTATTCTAAGGAAAGAGAAAAGAAGGTACAACTTTTTGTTGCTGTTTGTGTTGGTTTTCTTTTCATTCTAACAATTAAAGTGCATGAAATAAAAGTCCTACCTTGTGGATTATATTGTGGTGTAGGAAAAATCACATCATTTCAGACCTCCCCATATACATAAATATCAGTAAACAGGGTCATAAAACATATTTTACACAACAGCATAAATTAACATTCTTAAGTTACAATAGCAATAATGACAAGTGTGAAAGACTCAGGTGCAACCTTCACAAAATCTACAATTGCTTGTTAAAAATAACACATAAAAAGTGTAAAACTTGGCCTGTTAAACCAAGTACTCACACAATCAGAGAAAACATGGTAGAGTGGATTTAAATCAGAAATAGTACCAAATATTGTGCAGTGCCTTGGTCTTAGTAATGCAGACCCATAACCTTTACCTGCACAGTCAAGGCAAGGTTTTCAGAGCCTCTGTATTTAACCTCTCCTTTATTCTTCTCATACGCTTGTTTTTATATTGTTATTTTCAATGTTTTGCACCTGCAAGCCTGAATAGTGGTGGGCTCTCAGAGGAAGCACCTACCTCTGATCTGAGAACAACCCCTTAATTCCCCTTGCCTTGCTTCATAGATTTTAATTTAGTAGACACTGTGCACAACCAATTAATAATAATAATTTAAGTTTTCAATAACTATTAACCCGTAATAGATATACACACAAGCTTAACAAGCAATAAATACACATCACTGCCAGTTAATGCTGATTGGGATATATGAATTAATGTCATCACTTCATAGGAACAACCATTTTGGGGTGGGAGAGGGGTTAGAGGAAGTTCTACTAAAAGTGCATAGCACTAGGGGACAAGTTGAAAAATCTTCCTTGCAGCCACTTACTGCACTGGAGAAATGCCCAGAGCTTTTCCAGGGACCCTGTCACTTCTCCCAGCCAGTCACTAGGAAGTGTTTTCCCTTTTTGTTTTACACTTTCTCTCCTCTTTGTTGTTTTACTTTTCTCCTAAATCAGTTTTACTGAGTTAATATATACCGGCAGCTACCAACCCCTCTATGAAGCCTCTGTGCACTCAAGGCTGTCTCACACCTTTTATGCAACACAAACTTCCTACTCGTTCCTTACTCCCATCCTCTGGCTCTTGTGTGTGCAGGCTTTCCCAGTCCCTCATGCTGTTTGTGCCACTCAGCTGACCTCAACAACTAACTCAGTAAAGTGTGTTCTTTTATTTTTTTAAAACTTGGGTTTTAAAACATTAGCAGGCTGAATCTTGTGCTCAGGTGAGAGCAGAACTCCCATGCAAGGGGCAGGGGGAGAACAGCAGGGAGGAAGAGGAGGAGGCGGCAATAGCACAGAATCTCTTCATTTCAAGGTCAGCAGGTGGTAGGTCAGTTTTGTTAATTCTTTTTACAGTAACAAATGTAACCCACTTTGGGTCAACATCGCCTGTGATAGGGAGCAATCTGTGGATCGGCTCATGGAAACAATATTCCAGGAAAAGGGCTTCTTTCAACGAATATGTCAGAACCTGAATACTGCTGCACTGTTTTCTATATTAATGTGGACTCCTGTGTGGGAGTTGCATCAGTGGAAAACTGAGCAGCCACAGCAGGAGCCAAAAAGAAAATATGTTTCAGGGAAAAATGAAGTCTCTCATCAAGGCAATCATCCAAGCACTAAATAACAAGCCAGCATCTGATGCAGTAATAAATTTGGATTCCTTCAGAAGAGAGATAAAAATCTTCCAACCCTTTTAGAACACTTCCAGACTTTTTTTTTATTATTATTTTTCCCTTTCATAAGGCTTCCAAATAATTTTTAGCCTCAGCTTAGATGGAAAGCCCCTTCAGAGGACTGCCCAAGAGCTCCTGCTTCAGAAGAAGATTATCAGCCTTCTCTCAGGAAAGACACAAGGTCCATTGTCTTAATCTCCCATTCTCTTAACAAAGCCTTGAATATTGACGTAAGCAAGACACCTCTTTTCACTCCAGGAGACAAAAAGTGTAGAGAGAGAACTCTGAAACTTGGTTCTGTTCCCCTTTTAATTGCTATTTATTTTATTCCTCACTAGTTTGTGGTGCTGGCATACTTCTGTCAGCATAATTAATTACACGTACTTTGGTAGACTCCTATGTTCTAGGGCATTTTATGAGCATATACATTAAAAAAAAAAAATATTGTCTAAACAGCTTAAATCATGAACCAAAATATAAGTTAAGAGACAAAGAGCGGGAGGGGGGAGGGAGGAGGGAAGAGGAATTCAGGAAAGACAGTTGTTAGCAACATAATTAGCTTTCCATTTCTAGAGGATGCTGTGAGATACAGATGTCTGCACGGGTCAGATCATTAACCTCTTTGCTTTACTTCCTCATTCTACTTCATTAAATAAATTCTAAAGGGAAAAATTATATAAACAGTGTTTTTTAGATTATTTTTTTTTAGTATCAATACGATCATAAGAGGTATTTATTTTCAATAATATCTTGAAGCTTATTTTGCAATATATAGAAGTTTCCAATTGATTATAGTCCTTCAAAATTAATTGGAATACTGTCATAATACTAAGCTTTCGGTTTTTCAAACTTGTCCGAGAGCAGCTATTTCCCATTTTTCTAACCCATCACCTAATCCACTGTATTTCAAAGGGTTCTCCAGAAGCCGGAAATATACTAGTTATCTTTCTGGAAGTACTGCTACCTAGCTTTTAATTAACATCTAAACTTGCTTTTTAAAAATACCTTTTTTTTAAAAAAAATACCTCAAACTTGAATTAAGCAAGGATCTGAGGTTCATATATTCTTGATCTTTGATCTACGGTACTAAATAGTTGCAACACACAATGATTAGTAACATTTGCCCTTGCATTCACAGCATTTAACCACCACTCTTCTTCCTGAACAATTTTCTCTTCTATTTAGGCTTTCCTACAAAAGAATGAGTTGCTTTGTTTAGAGTTTAGTCTCCTTGATCTTCTCCCAGTCTTCAAGAGATACAACAAAACCATAATTTGCTGTCAACTATATCAACTATATAGAGTAGAAAACTGAATAGCCTAGCAATCATCTGCATAAATTTCAGCTTCCACAAAAAGTGAAGAAAACTATACAGCATACCTTTAAATCTTAATTTATAAAGAGAGGCAACTTTAAGGATTTAATTTTACAAATATATTCCTGTACCATGTCATCATATTTTGGATTAAAATCCAGCAACATTCACATTTTTCAATATATTTTGTATGTGATAATTCATTAATTAGTTGTTGCTCCCTTTCTTACTAACATGCCAGATATTTGCAGGCACTGCTCTTAGTTATGCTGTTCCACATTTGACATGGGAGTTGATGCTAATTAAGCCAGTCCTGTTCAGTTGGTAAAATTAATGACTAGGTCTTACTTCACTTTCTGTAACTGAAACCAAATTAAGAGACAAATTACTTTTTTTTTTTTCCCCCAAACCCAGTGTGATTTGTTTCTAAAAAAGTCTATTAATATAAAAATCAATATCTGGCCAAATACTTATGTTGTTACTCGGGCATGTATGTGAGATTTGTATTGATGATGATGATGATGTAATATTTCTGTACCTGAGATGTTTCATTTCCTACAGGATTTTCTCTCTGCTAAACAACAAGTAAACAGAGAACACATTCATAACAAAATAAATACGCAATCTATAAAGCATTTCAAGAATATTATAATTCACCAGAAGCCTGTTTCTCAACCATGAGACAGATGTGTCCCATTGATGTCCCACTGCGTTCAGCACCCCATCTCTCAGAATGCAGAATTACTGATGGTTAACTGACACCATTAGTGACGTACTGGTGCTTTCACCCAAACAACATGCAGGCCAGCTTTGTTTTAAGAGCAAGATGAGGTGCATTCATACTTGCTGCTTTGGACTTGCATTTCAGAGAATCACAGAATTGTGGGGGTTGGAAGGAACCTTAGGAGATCATTTAGTCCAACCCCCTGGCAAAGAAGGGTCATCCAGAGCAGTGAACGCATGTGGGCAGGTTTTGAACATCTTCAGAGAAGGAGACTCTGCAACATCTTTGGGTACCCTGTTCCAGTGCTCTGTCACCCTCAGAGTAAAGAAGTTTTTTCTTGTGTTGAGATGGAAAAATATTTTCTATATTTCGTTTCAAACCTTAGGAATATTTGCAGGGAAATAAAATCCCAAGGAGACCTTCTACAAAAGAGCTATAGCAATTCCATTATAGAAGATCTTTAACTATCAGCTGTGAGACAACTGAAACTTGAAGTTTTCTAATGAGATTTGGGCCTCCTAGACCCTGGATTCTCAAATGCAGTCCACTATCACAAGGGTACCTTTATAACTCCTTTTCTTATGCCACAGTACTTAAATCCTCTTCCTTCTCTACTGCAGTACTCCTTGCTCCCTACATACACACCTCACAATTCCCTCAGTTCCTCCTTTTCTTCTATTTTAGCTTGTTTTCAGTTCTCAAATGGAGAGGCAGACCACTTTTTTCTGAGCTGCTAAGTGCATGCTGGATGGTTTGCTGGGAGGATGGGAGTTGGGAGTTCTTTCACCCAAGAGACAGGGGTAAACAAAGTGGAGATTCTGAGAGCCAAACAAATGGCTTTAAACGTTTTACATGGCTACTAGTTGCTACTTCTTCTGCAAGCATATTGCACACACTATTTCTTAAATCATCCAACAAGTTCTCAAGCTTACTTTCTGAGGAAGGGGGAAGAGAACTGACAGAGTACAATACAGCATGTATCTTGTTTTCTTGGAACCAGGACAAAAAGAAGCTCAGGCCATGACTATATTAGTTTTAATCTTTCTCTCAGAGTTTTAGTATGAGACAATGACATTATGTAATGAAAACAACAAAAATGGAAATCTCTAAATACTTAGTTTTCTTAATATAGGTTTGATCTGCACAGAATCAGTTAAAAAAAAAAGCATTCTGAAATTGTTAAAATATGCTGTCTCTGCTAATCTGAAGGCTTTTGTTTTAGTTCACCACTGCACAGTATTTTTCTACAGTATGTGTACAATGTCTATACTTTTGTAATTTTACTTTCCTCAGAATATTTGTCCACAAGCAGATACTCATTTTTCATATTGTGCTAATAAAACTACTTCTATCACTGAGGTTTTTAGGGTAATTTTTGTTTGGTTTTTTTTAAGTTAAAAAGATGTGATTTGTGAACCTAATTCTTATTTTGGGATGCTAACCTGCTCAAGATTAAATGCCACTGGTAATGGTTCAAAGATAGCACGTCCGAAAGTAGAAAGTAATATCTACAGTAGAAACTCTCAAGCTTGCTATTGACTGGAGCTGTAAATCCTGATTACATGCCTTTATAGGACTGATGCAGGAGTACTGAGAGCACTGGTGTTGGAGTACCTCTTTGTTTCCATTATTATTATTTTCCCCTCCCTCTCCTTTTCTTTAACTTTGATTTCAAACTGCTGCAAAAATTGTCCTAAACCTATTATCTTATATTGCCTGTCACAGTATGGATTTAAAAAAGGTTATTCTTGCAAATATAATATTGGCAACCTATGATTAAACTCCACACCTTCCCTTCCCACAATTATTCTCCATGCAACAAAACCCGAGTCTGTCTGAAAATCATCTTCCGTAGAATGGATCCTGATAAAATCTTGTTCAAGTACAACCTATTTCACCTTTCACATTGCTTCTTTGGAGATGCAAGCATGCACACCTAGTTCATGACAGAAAAAAACTAAACAGATAAAGCTCTGCTATTACTACTTCAATGTGCTTTACTAGTTAATGTAAAGGTAAGAAACAAGACACAGGGCAACAGTTTTATCTGTATAAAATCAACCCCAGATCCCTTCCTGACAGGCATCATAATTTCCTCTCCTTGATTCCCTAAAGAATAAATTTCATAATGAGAAGGAATTAATGCCATTTTAATCAATATATGTTTTTTCCACTTTAAAAAAATAGATTTGTCATCTTCATCCTTAGATATATGTATTTAAAAAACTCATTTTCCATGCTCTCAGTTACTCTCGTACATCTCCAGGGCAACTCATTTGACAAAAATAAGTTCATTTTACTCTAGAAGAGCTGTAAATCTAGAAATTTAGATTAAGCTTCACTACTTTTCAAAAGTACTCCAGCTGAATCCAGTACTTTTTTTCCCCCGGCAGCTGGCAAATTAGATTTTGATTTCAATATTCATTTGCATCTCATAGAAAATATTTTCAGTGTGGACTCAAGGAGAGACAATAATTTTAGGATCACAATCTAGCAATTAACCACTTTTATTAAATTATAATATTGTTATCAAAGAGAAACAGTGAAGTGGTAACTAAGGCGATAATCGTTTTAAGGTTGCTGCTAATTTTGATGTCAGTAAATAGAATTTGTTTCTAAACTTCCACATTCTCTCTTTTATAAACTGCTTTATCCCATTTTAAAACAGATGTTACACTATTTATTCTCTTACTATTTTTGGTTTGTTGTTGTTTTATTTTTTAAATTCCTTCTCCCTGCAAATCTATGGTGCCAAACAACATTCAGCTATCAATCTGAAAACATATGACAAGCTTAAACCATGCATTGGTAGGTTTTTCATGTGTGTTTGTTGAGTGGAAAAAAAAAAAAAGATGGTATCTAGTGGACAAACTGGTAAAATAATGCACTTTGAACATATGTGAACTCTAAACGAAAAGCAACGCCAGTGGTGTCTCTAAAGTGCATTAATAGACCATTCAAATGATTTTTCTTTGAAAGACATTTCAAAGAGACAAAAGACTTTTTCAACTTTTGCAATTTCATTTATAGTATGATTTTTCCAATCACTAATATGTTGAGCATTACATAAAATTTAGATTGGAGCATTTGTGTCCATTGAGATCTGCCCTGCAGCTGCATGCTGAACAATAACTTTCTTGGTTCAATTTCTCAAAAACACCCATTTTTTTCTCTCCAACAACTGTAACTAAATAAACATTTCTCTGGTACCAGAAAAGAAGTTAATTCAACTTCTTCCTTCCTATAGGTGCCAAACCTCTGCAATATTGCATCTATCTGCAAATCACTAACAGCAGAAAAAATAGACAGACTTTGAAGACCAAGGCCATATGCTTCACTACTAATATCACAGCCTTTTTACAGAAAAGGGATAGCAGGACTTTTGATGGGTTAAACCTCTAGATGAATCTGTGCTGTCTGAACTGACTGTGCTCCATCATACAACGTCTGCTGGATGAGACTGCTTGTTTAATACTCAAGTCCACAGGCCTGATTATTAAAGATTATTTTGCAATTTTAGCAGCTGTTCTTTCTCTAGAAGTAAAATAGAACTGAAGTAACCAGAAAATGCAAAACTAATCAAAACACAGAAACAATTATATTAGATTTGTTCTTGAGAATCAGTGCTCAGACTGAATTACATCAAAATGGGGATTTCAGTCTCCCAAACAAATCACTGTATTCCTCTGGATTATTGTTTTAGGGTTGTGGGGGTCATTTTGATTTTTTTGCTTTAGGGGTTGGGAATTGTATATGTCAGATGGGATAGACTTATACTTCCTTCCCTCTCATGTTTATTTTACTTTTCTGATTTCTAGTATCTTCCTTTCGTTCCTCACTTCCTCCCTATTTTCTCTCATTTGTTTTTCCTGATTACTTTCTCCAGTTTCATACTGCTAACCCAAGTCATTTTCTATCCCCACGTTGCCAGTCAGAAGATTACTGAACAAAGATGCAAAGGCACTGTCTTCCACTGAGCTGAAAACTGGAAGATAAAGACTGAAAGTGTTTATGGACTGTATCTGAGCTTGGGAATTAATTGTTTGCGACCTATTCCTACAGCCCATTATATTGGGAATTACAACAGTTTCAGAGAGCAAAGAGTAGATAACCATCCTGACAGCCAACTGCTTTATCGACTAATAAAACCGTCCTGTTATATGTGTACAGGACATGGGGCAGCTTTCCTTACCAATTTTTACCCACTCCTCTGTCTTACAAGTAGATTGTCATCTTGAAGAGATTCTTCAAGACTGGGGAAAGCTGAATAAAGTTAATAACCTGCTTTAAGCTACAGGAAATGAGACATTGTGCTCAATGTGAAGATTAAAAAGAATGAGTAGAGTAGCCTTAGCTGAAGTTGGGTCAAACAGAAAAAGTGTTCGTAGATTTCTTCAAGTACGTAGACAGAAATAAGTGCTAATTAAGTAGTCATTGTGTCATTTGCAACAACTACTTATCATGTATTTAAAAACGTTTGCCAAATGAGCTAATAAAAACCTGTGGGAACGCAACAATTATCTGCATTAAAATGAGCAATATAAAGAGAGATACCAATAAACTGGCTAAGTCTGATACAGCAGCCCAATTCTGCATGATCAGTGTGCCTGTTACAAATGAAGAGAGGCAGCAGACAGGCGGGACATCCCTACTGTAAAACTGATATCTATTTGTTCTGGATTTAATTCTATGAATGAATGAAAATTAGAGTTGTTCAGTCAATTAAGTATGCATCTATTACAAATTCTGCCTTTTCAGTTCTGATTTAAAAGCAATGCTTATGGAGGAACTGCATCTATTAAGTGTGGTTTGAAAGTGGTCTCTAGATAAAGTGTATAATTCAAGTTTCTTACCTCATAGAAGCATAAACCAGAGTGGCAACAAGAGGCATACGTAAAAGACTCACAGCATTGATTGTCAATTATAATTCCAACAGCAAGCCCAGGACAAGATTTAGACTGGAAACTCTTAGTCAAAGCTCTGTAATCCCATGGGATGCAGCACCATGAGCACCCTGAGAACGGAGAGCCAATTTTGTAAGAAATGCTGCAATCTGGAAATACAGATTTGGTTTCAGACGAGAAGCTTTCCTCCCAACCCCAAACTAGAGGGAGACTTGCGTGTATCTTTCCCCTGATTGCCTTTCTCCTTTTTTTCCCATGATAATCAGAAGCTGAGAAGAAGGGACATTCATCTGGCATGCAGGATTTGATGCCAAACAGGTTATATCTGTAAGTACTACCCGAAGAATGAGAGTATGTAATCAACTTCTGTATCTCAGTCTTGTCTTTTCCACATGAAAGATAATATTCACTGAGTCAGAGGCTGAGCCGACCAGAGTCATCAATATCCTAAGCTGTTGTGCATTTCACTTAGTGTGTCTGAGTCACACTAAGCACTCCTGATTTCTCCAGAAATTTAATGTACAAGCCAACAGACTGACTAAATTGTCTCTGGGAGTTTTCAAAGCTCGGTATTCTTTTAGTTCCACACAAACTTCCCTCTCTCAAGTGGATTTTATTGTGAGCATCGTCTTAGTAGTAACACAGTAATTCAGGATGGCAGACATGGCATTTTTCTTTGCTGAGGTCTCAAAACAGAAATTATTTCCTCCAACTTCAACCTCTTCCTGATATTTAGACTTGCTGTAAAATGGTAGCTACATTGAAAAGAAAAATATCCTCCCCCAAAAATCTCTTACCTCTATAGCCTAACATCACTCAGCTTTTCCTCATTATTTCTAGCTCAATATTTATTTGGAATGAAACAGTTATCACTTGTGTTTCTGTTAATCTTTTTTTCCTCAAAGACTACACAAGAAGAAGCTGCCTTGTGTGTAAAATATTATTTTTAGTAACAATGACAGCACCGCAGTTTCAAATGTTTTAATAATTGGAATAGATGATAATTTTGACTGTCTGCCTTTTAAATGATGTCCTTCTGTAGCATGCCTGCCACTGTAGGCTCCTCTTTGTCCTGCACAAGTCTGGCTCCCCAGACTTCTGGAGCACAATGAAATATTTATTAGTAGATTCCATAATTAATTAGCTTGTATTTATACAGTGTTTTGAAAGAGAAAAGCATTATACACATATTGATGTTACACGTAATTATGAATAAAACCCATCTTTGTTAAGTTCTGATGTTAATTCCCTGATGCCTGGCATGTAGCATAATTATTTCTACAAAGCTCAAGCTTTTTGTAGTGGGACAAATAGGAAAATATTACCAAAACCAAACTTACATAGTACTGCGTTGTTTAAATCTTCTATACCTATTATTCTAGACAGAGTCACAGATGAGCATTTCTTCAGACTTAATAAACCCAGAATTTTAGAAAAAAAAATTAAAAATGAAGGCAACAGTTAATCATAAACCAAGCTTTCTCACTCAGCTTAACAATGAAGCAGATCTCAAAAGCTGCATCTATATTTTGGAAAAAAATAGAAATCAGGGACCAATCTCTGTCCCTGAGGAGAACGATGTATGAATAAGATATATTCCCTAGCTTCCACCTCAAAAACAACAAACAACAACCAACAACAACAAAAAGAACAAATCCACAAATGATACAAACAAACAAATGAAAAACCTAGGCAACAAATGTCAGGGTAGTCTCATTCTTCCTGCCTATTGAGGACAAGCCTTATTCCTCTTTCTTTGGCACTCCATGTGAACACAGAGGTTGGTTTGGGCAAAAACCATACCATGAAGCTTATTAACTATCATAGGATAAAAGCTTCCTCCTAGGCCTTGTTTCAGGAATTTTGACTAAATCTATACTGATAAACAAACCAGGACAATTAAAGGTACCAATGCCAAGTACTAAGCAGTCAGCAGTAGTCAAGAAATCAGCTCCAGCCCTATCAGTTATTTGAACCAACAGTCATTGATTGCAAGCTGCTAGATGTCTACTTGATATGACGATTCATTCTGTACAAGCAGTATATATTCCATAGTATACATTCTATAAACGCTTAACGGGTAAGGCAAAACTTTTATCGCATTGCCTTGGCCTTGCCTTGGTCCATAAGAAACCTCTAGAATTCTGAGTAATGTTGGAGCCACACTGAGATTTTAACAGGAAATTTTACACTGCTTTAAGTTTACATAGGTACAAAACTAGGAAAATTGTGGAAACAGAGGAATAGAGAGAACAGAATTTTTTTTAGCAAAATAAAGATTGAGAAGACACATGGCTTCTGTATGTGAGAAAGAGTGTGTAAGCTGGGGGAGTAAGGAAAGGTAGGAACTACAAAACCATTTTGTCTTTATGCAGTTAGGGATTGGAAATTTTATCCTAATTTCCATCAAAAGTTAGGTTTTAGAGAAGTTTCTGAGTAAAGGGACAATACCTTGTCTAAAACAGAAGGCCACCTCCCTCACAAGTACAATTATGAAGATTAAGGAGAAAAAAAAAATTAAAGAAATCATATGACACATTGTCTGCAATAGTAAGATTCTTTGGTGACTGAGGAATTCCCTTCTAATTCTAAATTCCTATTCGTTTCTGAAACTGCTAAATACAAAAAGTTGTAAGCTAAAATCCTGGTCCTACTGTATCAGTAATTGTGATACAGGACAGAGGTTCTGGAAACATCAGCCCTGGGATGGGAAAGCGGATATTTCTAGCTCTCTTACCAGGGTGAACATTGCAGGGATCCAGGCAGTATTCTTCTAATACCTTGTTTTGAATGAGACAAATACATATTAACTAAAGGTTTGCAACTGAGATACCTGTTATTCATGGAAACTTCTTTGCTATAATGCTATCAATTAATTATTTCCAATATCAATAAAGACATTCGCATTTATAAACACATGGGCAGTATTTTTCCATTTCAGATTTCTTATAAGGGCAGAGAAAGACATTTTGTTCTTTTTCCCATTTGCCATCAAAACAGTCAAACATCAAATGTATTTTCTTAGTAGTATTTTTTATTAGTATCTGTTAATATCTGTTCCATTAGCACCTACTCTAACATCACTATTTTTAGGAAGAGAATGAAAAAGGACTACATTATGTAATAGAAGCTTTGGATATATATAGCCTGTAAAAATACATATGGTAACAACTTTTATCTGCTTCGCTGCTGAGGTAGCAACAGCCTTAGCTTTTAAGACCATGAATATTTCATTTCCATCATGTCCACCATTCCTTTTCCATTAATTGCTAAATTCCTGTATGTGTAAAGTTGTATCAAGGTGTATTTTCATTTACAATGGCATTTAGAGATGATCTATAGAGAGTAAAATAGTTCCATATTACTTTAGTCACATTCTAAGGAAACCAGTAATAGTTATCATTTCCCTTCTGGATGCAAAAATAATTTTGCCAAATTAATCCTCAAAAGCTGATATTTTTTTTAATATGATAGATTATCTTTAAGCTTTGTAAGTTATTATGCAGGAATGACAGATCAATTGTAAAGTATAATTCCATGTAAAATATTTTTCTGGCTTTTTAAGGAAGAAATAAATATATAATTTTGAAAAATTGCTAGTAGTTTAGGTATGTTCAGACCATTAGGACTGATTTGAAACTGCAAAAAGCCCCAAACCCTACTACACAGTCTTTAAGAATTCACTAGATAATAGGGAAGTAAGAATTCAGCAGTATAACATGTTATGGAGAACAGGAAACTACAGGGTAGCCTGCAAAAATACTTGTGGAGTTTTACTTTATAGCCTTCACAGGTGAAATGAACACATTGAAAGATAGACTTCAAAGTCTATAAAATTTATGATAGAAATGTCTCTGGTTATATATAATACAGAAGGTTCTTTCTCCTTTTTAAGTATCTCTTGACATATTTGTATAGCAGAATACCTTCAGCTATTTTTTCCCCCAAAGTATGCCTGAGACAACATATACAAAGCTATATACCTGAAAGAAAAGACAGTCTATGTATCCACTGTACTTTTAAAAATGTCCATTCCTCAAACCTTGGTTAATTCTCATCTGACTAAATGTATTTCATATCTGACATAGATGTCTGGTCTCCCTATATAGGTGGAAGGGCAATAGGTGTTCCTTGGTCATGATTCATCTCTTTTAAGGTACATGTCAAAAATAGGTCAGATGAATCATGCTCTGAAGTTGTCTATTTCTATCCAACAACTATAAAGAGAGAAGATGGCTCAACTGCAGATGGGTAGTTAGGTGAGAGAAGCAGCATATTTCATCTGCTCCAAAAAGTCATGGAAAGCCAGAGGTCAGCTGCTATTTACTAATCAACTCTTTGAGAAGCTAAATGAGGGTCTATGAAAATCTGGATAATGTAGCATTGATGTGATAGAGAGATTTTGTTGGGTTTTTATTTCCACTAAGCTATTTCTTTCTTGTAGGATCTCACAATGATTATATCAGGTAAATTCTATCATACCATATTTTTAAAGCCAAATATTAAAACATGGCACCAATGCCAACACCCAGCCATACAAATCCATCATCCAAAAGTGTTTTAATTTTTTTGTGCCACTGAAACCCAATTTAAATTCAAGCCTTTGAGAAGCTAAGCTCTATTTTGCGCTTGTTAGTAACAAATGTTTGCTTCCAGAACATACTAGCACAAGCATTAACATTTTGGTATTCCTATATTCCACTATAAACTCAAAAACTTGTTCAAACATCGCCTGACTTGATGATGTGTTCAACACAGTCAGGGACCAGACTCTATTGAGGAGCACCAGCTAATACACATGGTCATGCTTGCTGGTTCATAGTAATTGCCCCATGCACTTAATTGCAAGACAGACACCTCTTCACCCTGGATACCCAATTCCTTTCTTCCAGGAGACTCCACACAGGCACAGAGCACAGCATTGGCAAGGAAGCACTCAAGTAGTCTACAAATTAGGGCATATTCTTGAGCAGAACAGTAGACTAACCTCACCTGGTATACCATCCCACATTTCTCCTGTGTGCAGTCACGAGTCATCTTTCGTGATTCATGTTGTTTATAAATAGGGGCAGAAATCCTAAATATGCCCTTGTGTAAAACTGTTTGCAGAGCAGGGCCTAAACAAAATGGATTTTTACAGACAGTATCAAGCCTGACAAGGTAAAGGACTCAACTTTACATCCATATGGCCGTATTTCCCATGTACTGTGATTTATCTTGATAAAGTTTTCTGAGAATAAGTTAATTTAAAAAATTGACTTACATGAAGTTGGAGCTTTTCATTTATAAATAAAAGGACTCTCCCATATGTAAAAAACCAACACACATACAAGGAGGATGAGTACAAGAAGTTAGATTGATAGACAGGTTGGACATGGCAAAAAGAAGAATACAGAAAAAGGAAAAAAAAATCTTTTATTTTGTTAGCATCACATAAACTACTAGTAACACAAGATCAGATTTCTGCTGTGGCTTCCCACTTTCCACTGCAGGATGCACTAAATTTTATGTTGGCTTTCCCAACAGTCTAGAAAGTAGGTTGACTATTAAGAACACATTGGCAAGTTATTTCCTTTTCTGTCCTCAAATACTTTTAACATCTATGGCTATTCATGAGATAGACCAATAGCCTGAATTTCTAAAATTCACAGTAAAAGTACCAGTTAAATAACTTAAAACTAATATACAGAAGGTCCATCTTTTATGTTATTACTATAAAGTGTATGCTTTCAATATTTCTTATAGAATAATCAAAATATCACACAGTTTAAAAGATTTTATAGGCTGCTTTTAAATTATAACCTTTATGTTCCAAGTTCTGCTACCTAACCACGTATCTCACATTAGAGTCTCCAACGTACTGGTAGTCCCTGGAGACTAAGACATGACCATTTTGATATGTATTTACAATTCTCCTTAATATAGTCACAACAATATTTTTCAGTTGCTTCTCAGCTGCCTATTTTCTCATTTACAGTAGCAGAATTTATGGCCACAATTCTGTCATCCACTGAAGCAAATTTATATCATTGCAGCTTTGTAGAGATGTAGCTAATAGACACCTGTTAGATGCACATCCAGAACTCTAAAAGATGACTAAGAGGTAAGAGAGAATAAATCCTCTCTGTTGTGGAGTTGGTGCAAGGACACTTGAGAAAAAATAAAAAAACATAGACAACTGCCTTGTGTCAGGCCTACCTCAGGTTCACGGGAACATGAGTATAATCAATTAGCTGAAAGCAGATGGCACAGTTTCAGCTGGGACAGAGTTAACTTTCTTACCAGCAGCTGCTGTAGTGCTGTACTTTAAATTAGGGATGACAATAGTGTTGATACCGCACTGGTTGTTTTGGTTGCTGCCTTTTCTACCCCTCATATGACCCAAACAGTGAGCAGGCCGGGGGGGCACAGGAAGTTGGGAGGGGACACCTCTGATCCCAAATGACCAAAGGGATATTCCATACCGTACAGCATCATGCTTAGTTTATACAGCTGGGAGAGGAAGAACAAAATGGGGAATGTTTTGAGTGATGGCATTTTCTTCCTAGGTATTGACTACACATAGAATCATTGAGTTGGAAGGGACTTTGAAGATCATTGAGTTCCAACCCCCATGCCATGGTCAGGGACACCTCCCACCAGACCAGGTTGCTCAAAGCCCCGTCCAGCTTGACCTTGAACACCTTCAGGGATGGGGCACCCACAACTTCTCTGGACAACCTGTTCCAGTGCCTCACCACCCTCACAGGAAAAAAATTCTTCCTAATATCCAATCTAAATCTCCCCTCTTCTAGTTTAAAACCATTACCCCTTGTCCTATCACTACACTTCCAACAAAGAGTCCCTCTCTTGCTCTCCTGTAGGCGCCCTTCAAATACTGGAAGGCTGCAATACAGTCTCTCTGGAGCCTTCTCTTCTCCAGGCTGAACAGCCCCTGCTCTCTCAGCTTGACCTTATAGGAGAGGTGCTCCATCCCTCTTACCATCTTCGTGGCTGGACCGGTTCCAAAAGTTCTATGTCCTTTCTGTGTTGAGGACTCCAGAGCTGGACACAGTACTGCAGGTGGGGTCTCACGAGCACAGAATAGAGGGGGAAATGATGGATCCCTCCTTTTCTGGAGATGGCCACCTGTCTGCCCATGGGAAGTAGCAAATGAATTCCTTGTTTCACTTTGCTTGCATGTACAATTTATGCTTTGCCTATTAAACTGTCTTTATTTCTACCAAGTTTTTCTCACTTTTACTCTAATGATTCTCTTCCCCATACCAACCAGGGGAAGTGAGCAAGCAGCAGTATAGTCCTAGTTACTGGCTGGAGCTAAACTGCAACACCAGAATAACTTCAAAACTAATTCCATCTATATAAACAGCAACCCAAAATTCATGGGTATGGAAATGCATCTTTTATTTTTCCAGTCCTTTAATGCATCATTTGGGTATCTAGAAATCTTTTAACTTTGTAACTATACAATTAAGACAGAAATTGTGTGCACATATTTGGTATAATAATAAAATATGTATTATTTTTACATCTATTCACAAATAATCTCTACTGAGTCAGTTTTGCCTTTCATTTTTCATTCCCCTCCAAATGCTTACTAAGTCCTCCCTGACACCAAAAGTCCGAAACAGAACACAGAAGTCATGCTCAGAAAACCTATGCAATTGAAAAAATACTTGGTAATCACAAGACTCATCATCTTCTCTAGCATGAGGTACCTACACCTATAAGCCAAACAGGAAGGAGATTTTTGATGAATTGCACTGTAGAAACTCTGAAATCAGGACAGTATGCTCCATCCTCTGCAAGTACAACTTACTTTTCACTAGCAACTGAGCTTTATACCTTTTAGATATTTGGGTGAAATAAATTATATCCTATCAACCAATAAAGCTTGCAGTTTAATGAAAATATGTGCAGGTTTGGTTTGGGTTCTTTTTTTATAATCTGGAACAACAAATTAGAATAAATAGCGAGTGACAAATTGCACAACACATGATTCATACAAACTTCTATGAAGACAATACTTCAAATCCATTAAATCAACACTGGAAATTTCAGCATAGTTCCAGTATATTATGCTACTATATTGTAAGCTTGCATGCTATTATATTGTAAGATTGCAATGAAAAAAAAGAAACAAACCCAAATCTTGTTTATTATAAGTTAGTCTTATTTTAATGTCACCGGAAGTATAGATTTATAGCAAGGAAATTAATTTTCTGCAAGTCTACACTCACTAAGAATTCCTGATGCAATATATGAGTTCAATAGCAATAATAATTTCAGTGGAAGTCTATAAGGAGTCCTCCATAATGAAATGAAATGGCATTGTAAGGTATATTACTGTTTAAAAAATGCAAAGGAAATAATAGAAAAACCAAAAACTAACCACCATATAAAACTTATAATGAGGATCACAGATAAATCTGTATGATTAATTAATTCCTATTCTGATTATATATCACAAAGCACAGATTTACAATAATCTTAATGAATATACATACACCAACTGAACAAGAACTTTTAACCTCACCCATTTGATTAGGCACTGCATCCTTATATATTGTATGTTTGGTATAGTCTATACTTGGTTTAACTGAAATTTGTTAGATCAACATGATGCAAGTGACCTCAGTGTTAACTAAAAATCATTGAGAAGACATTTTCTGGTTCATTACTGAATAAAATAAAGCAAAAAAACCTTAGAAGTTCATCACCTGTTCATATTTGAATGAATTTTTCTTCCTATTTGCTTCACATACAGTCTACAACTAGATACCAGATTTTGGCTGCTCTCTTTAGGTGAGTTTTCCTCTCTCGACTCTTAAATTCAGCAAATATTAACCGGGTCAACAGCAAGAGCCCACATGCTTCCATCCCAGAAAGAAAAGGTGCATGAAGGGAGCATAAAGAAGCGGCAGGTTACAGCTATGTGACGTTAATGTGCAGCAGGTATTGAACTGCTAACATAAACACATTTTAAACTGCTTTGATTTACATCAATGCCACAACACCACCGCTTTAAGAATCAGGATGTTGCATATCGCTTTTAAATTGTGATCTCTCCATCTCCAGAACTAAATGATGCCCTTTGAAACAGGTAAAAAGATAATAATTTATCTTCCTTAATTCACTGCAAAAGGTTCTGCACTTGAATATCTCTGATACACCAGAAACACAGCCGAGAGTATGTTTACTTTGAATATGTACTTACACCAGTGTACTGATTTTCTATGATTTCTGCTGACCTGAAAGTCCAATGTATTACTTTTAGAAAAAAAACAGATCTGTACAACATATTGCTATATCTTTTTTCCCCACAAGCACATCACCAATAGGCACACTCTAGGAAACAGCCTGAAATGTTCAATAGGAAGTATTCTACAACCAAAAAGAGACCCAGTCCAAGAACCTACAGGGCCTAATTGCCACTGACAGGCTTGGTCAAGAGTCACACCACAGAAGCCAATGTGGACTGCAATAGCAACAGAGGAAAATACAGCAAACACAAAATGTTGTGACTTACTAATGGGTCATATCTACCTTGAGCTCCCGCTCTCTCTGCTCAGACATAAAGGAACATCTCTGCTAGCCAAAGCATGGGAGTTTACACTGTTTTCCTTTGACGGTCTGTGATAGCTCTGTGCCTGCAGACTTGCATCATTTCCTTAGTGCACACTGTTTGGAAATAAGTTAACCACTGTAAATAATACACTAAATATTAATTGTAGAAATTTAAGTGATCTTTGACATTCGGTAGCATCCTGTACATTTTTTCAGTGTATGACAATTGTGACATGCATGTCAAGAACAAGAATTTCATGTCAGAAAATTAACATCACCAGGAAAGTTTAAGGTGAATATTTTAATAACACTTGAATTCTTTTCAGTTCTTTACCTGGTGCATAGGCTTAAAGTGTATGTGACATGACGATACATTGAAACCTCTCTAGTGGGAGTTGGACCATGAGCTTCAATGGGAACAGTGTCATGCATTACCCTTTTAAATTAGGACATATACAATGAGCTTGATTAGGAGAAAAGACCACATGTAGCTCTCCTTAAACAATTTTCTTGGTCCTGCTATACTGGTTATTTAGAACTCAGCTAATAGTTACAAGACCTAAAGAAACAGTTCAGAAAAGCGACAATACCTATGTGGCACCACAAAGCAATCTGTAACAGCACAGTAATTTACATTACTTTCAGTAGTAAGTTACTTATAGTAACTTTCTCTTAAAGAGAAAAATGTAAAAAAAAAAAAAGTAATGAAAGAGCAACTCAAAAAAACCACTAATGCATTCAAATAGATATGTTCAGTCATATTACTTCTTATCTTTCAGTTTCAATAAGATTTAAACTTAAAAGAGTGAAAGGTTTTATTCAATTTTATATTTCCTACAAAATGCTGTGTGGTAATCAGGAAAGCAGTTAAGTACACATAAAGAGACAAATAAAAAATAAAATAAAATAAAAATCCTAGTCCTCAGTAGAATTCTGGTATGATTCATGTAAAAGCTTCTGTAAGCAAGTACCCCTACAGGCTTGCATTTCCTTTCCTTAGCATAAAATGGTCTAAGAACAGGGGGAAAAAAACAACCAACCAAACAAAAAAACAGCTGAAAATACCTTTGTTAGTGTCAAATGCTGAAAACTGAATGTAGAACTTGGCAGGTCTGGGGAACTCAAGAGCATCCTGCAGAATTTCCCATTCTATGGCAAATGAAGTAAGAAGGGGAGGGGGTAGTGGTGTTCATTTCATACAAATAAGATGCAAGAGTCTTAACCACAAACGTTATAATGCTAGCATGGCATACTGAGCACCTAATAACGTCAAAGAGGATTTGTATCTATTTTTAAAAGGTTGTTTATTCTGTTCCAGATGAGGAACTTCAACAGGATTGATGAATGCAGCTAAATTGGCAAAGCAAGACAAGGAGACTCACTGTCCCGTGCTGATCATTATTGCCAATTATTTTTTGTGTCACCACATGTAGGCAATTTCATCTTTTATAATATCGTTTCTTTTCCTTCCAATTGCTTAAGCTACAAGTTTCTCAGGGTCACGTCAGTACCTTAAGACATGATTGGATTGTATTTATTACAGTAGGTCTTTCATATTTTATTATGCAGCACTACTGAAAAATACATATCAAGTATTTCTGTCCCGGAGACTCATTTGAAGATACAGAAATATCATAGCTTCTGAAGTCTCCTATTTCAAAACACCAATGTGGTCTTTTTTCTCAAGAGCTGCAAAAACACTCACATTAATTATCCCTTTGGAAATGCCTCTCTAGTCACAAATTATCCACTGAGAAGTACAGTTATTTAAAACTGCAAATAAATGAAATCATTCATTGAAATGTAATGTAATTTCATAGTTATATATTGTTCATTAACAACTTGCTGTGATTGCATAGCACTTATATTAACGTATCTTAATTCTGTGTAATGTTCTTCATCTACAACATATCCTGATTCGCTGCTAAGGACACATGAGTATGAAAATGCTCTTCAACAAGAGCAAGTGCATGGTTTTGCACCTGGGACAGAACTATCCTCACTATCAGTACAGACTGGGGGACGAGGTACTGGAAAGCAGCACTGAGGAAAGGGACTCGGGAGTACTGACGGACAAGAGGCTAGACATGAGCAGGCAGTGTGCAATTGCAGCCCAGAAGGCCAATCGCATCCTGGGCTCCATCAAAAGATGTGTTGCCAGCAGATCCAGAGAGGTGATTCTGACACTTTAGTCTTCTCTGGTGAGACCCCACCTGGAGTACTGTGTGCAGGTCTGGAGCCCTCCATATAGGAAGGATATGGGCCTGATGGAGCGGAGCCTGAGGAGGGCCACGAAGATGATCAGGAGGCTGGAGCACCTCTGCAATGAAGATAGGCTGGGGGAACTGGGGCTGTTCAGCCTGGAGAAGAGGAGACTCCAAGGAGACCCAATTGCAACCTTTCAGTACCTGAAAGGAGGCCTACAGGAAGGCTGGGGAGAGTCTGTTCACAAAGGCCTGCAGTGATAGGACAAAAGGCAATGGTTTAAGTTGGAGAAGAGTAGATTTAAGTTGAATATTAGAAAAAATTTCTTTGCTCTAAGGGTGGTGGAACACTGGAACAGGTTGCCCAGGGAGGTGGTTGAGGTCCCTTCCCTGAAGATATTCAAGGCAAGGCTCAACGAGGCCCTGGGCAACTTGGTCTAGTTGGGGGTGTGCCTGCGACTGTGGGGAGGTCGGACTAGATGACCTTTGGAGGTCCTTTCTGGCCTGGATGATTCTATGAAAATACATATTCATGATGTGGAGAAATTAAGCAGTTTGAAGAGAAGTTTGTGTTAGGGGTAAAAAGGAAATTTCAAAGTAAAATTCTAAGTTCCCTGATGAAGTAAATTAATGAATTAATGATGAAGTGGAATTTTTTAACTATTTAGAAACAGAAAAGAAAATAGTTTAATAAATGTGTAAATCACAAATGATAGACATCAAGTGTGACAGGCTGTACCGTTACTTAGTGACACCAACTCAATTCTTCTTTAGAACTACTCTTTGGCTTATAGTAGGACACTTCTGTGATAATGTATCTATAGTTATGACAGAAGTTATCTACTTTAAACATAAAAGTTTACTTCTAATATTTGTATTCTTGAAATCTGACGTTGACCTTCACATTCAGAGTTTCATTTTCACTCTCTTGCCATAAGGACAGACACAGTCACATACTCGATTTGCAAAAAAACTGACTCATTTATCTTTCTTACAAAAATTGAGTGTTTCTCTCTCTCCCTTTGGTTCCACATTGCTACTTTTCAACACAACACAGCAGCTCATCTTTTCAAGTACATGCACTGTCATAAGTAAATATTCAGCAGTTACCCAGGAGTCCCTTACCTTTCACTTTGTTACTTGATCATTGCCATCAGGAGTCAAAATGATAAGATCATAAGAGAAGCCTAGCTTGTGATATAAAATAAAGTAAGGAAAAACAACCAGAAGTCCCTCTTCTGCTGTGTAGTTTATCAGTGTGTTTAGTTTGCAAATTATTTTCACGGAAGGTGCCTTAAAGTTAGGCTATTTTATTTAATCTTTAACACTTCTACAGAGAAGTTGCTAGTAACATGTACAGAGGAAGAAATGTGGGAGTTTGACAGACACCAGAATAATCTCCAATAGATTAAAGTGAATGCTTTCATTAAAAGGATCACATGTTATTCAATTTCATATATGAGAGAGATGGATTCAGAAGAAACCACTTTTAATGCCTTCATAGAAAAGAATCCTCAAGACATGACTTGAAACTTCTGCTGCAAAGTTTATTCCTAAACCGAGATCAAGTTCTATCATACATGGTATGGAAAAATCCATTTCTGGTAGGTGAAATATACTGAAGGAGTTTACTTAATTTATTAATTTAAGGCAAAGACATGAAGCATGCAGCAATTTCCTGTGGTGTTCTTCCTACTCGGGTTGCATATTTTCTGATTGGGACAGGACTGCAGCACTCAGCCTGATCCAAGCCTATTCTCCATGGTTGTTTTTCTCATTTGTTTCTTTGTTTTGTTGGTTTTTTAAATATATCAGAACTCACACATTTATCTCCCACATATTTACCCAAAGACACAGAGGAATAAAAAGAAAATCATCAGAGCAAGGTGCATATTCAATTAGCTAGGCTGGTGGAGTATTGCCTTTGGTTCACAGCCTAACCCAGGCAGTGACAAAGGGGTATTTACCACAAGCTGAATCAATCCATTTCACCAGCCACAGGAGTTATTAGAAATGATCTGGTCTTGGACAAACCAGAGACAATACCAGATCATTTCAAACAGTCAGCACCTCTTTTCCAGCAAGGCCTGTTATCTTAACAGAAAGATGTTAGGGAAGGGCTTGACACAATCTAATCTAGTCAATTTTGAGTCTTTCTACTCAAATCACTCTAAGATCACTCGCAATTGTTTAAACTCATAGACAAACTGGATGTGAGAACTGACAGAAAACAGGATGTCTAAAAGCTCACATGCTGCAAGGTATCTATCACCTGTGTACATGATATAACATCAAAGGAGGTGTATCCTTGGTTCTCAAAACAACTATATCTTGTTTGCCCCAATAAATTCATCATGGGGCGGGCTGGACATGAGCAGGTAGAGCGCACTTGCAGCCCAGAAGGCCAATCACATCCTGGTCTGCATCAAAAGATGTGCTGTCAACAGATACAGAGAGGTGATTCTGCTACTGTACTCTGCTCTGGTGAGACCCCACCTGGAGTACTGTGTGCAGGTCTGGAGCCCTCCATATAGGAAGGATACGGACCTGATGGAACAGGCCCAGAGAAGAGCCTCAAAAATGATCAGGGGGCTGGAGCACCTCCGCTATGAGGATAGGCTGAGGGAGTTGGGGTTGTTCAGCCTGGAGAAAAAGAGACTCCAAGGAGACCCGTCTGGAGCCCTCCATATAGGAAGGATACGGACCTGATGGAACAGGCCCAGAGAAGAGCCTCAAAAATGATCAGGGGGCTGGAGCACCTCCGCTATGAGGATAGGCTGAGGGAGTTGGGGTTGTTCAGCCTGGAGAAAAAGAGACTCCAAGGAGACCCAATTGCAGCCTTCCAGTACCTGAAGGGGGCCTACAGGAAGGCTGGGGAGAATGTGTTTACAAAGACCTGCAGTGATAGGATGAGGGGCAATGGTTTAAGTTGGAGAAGAGTAGATTTAGATTGGATATTAGCAACAAATTCTTTACTCTGAGGGTGGTGGAGCACTGGAACAGGTTGCCCAGGGAGGTGGTTGAGGCCTCTTCCCTGGAGATGTTCAAGGTGAGGCTCGATGAGGCCCTGGGCAACCTGGTCTAGTTGGGGGTGTCCCTGCGACTGTGGGGAGGT
>VZRU01016455.1:207396-224818 GCA_013398155.1 Pedionomus torquatus | reverse complement strand
CTGCTCTGGTGAGACCCCACCTGGAGTACTGTGTGCAGGTCTGGAGCCCTCCATATAGGAAGGATACGGGCCTGATGGAACAGGCCCAGAGAAGAGCCTCAAAAATGATCAGGGGGCTGGAGCACCTCCGCTATGAGGATAGGCTGAGGGAGTTGGGGTTGTTCAGCCTGGAGAAAAAGAGACTCCAAGGAGACCCAATTGCAGCCTTCCAGTACCTGAAGGGGGCCTACAGGAAGGCTGGGGAGAATGTGTTTACAAAGACCTGCAGTGATAGGATGAGGGGCAATGGTTTAAGTTGGAGAAGAGTAGATTTAGATTGGATATTAGCAACAAATTCTTTACTCTGAGGGTGGTGGAGCACTGGAACAGGTTGCCCAGGGAGGTGGTTGAGGCCTCTTCCCTGGAGATGTTCAAGGTGAGGCTCGATGAGGCCCTGGGCAACCTGGTCTAGTTGGGGGTGTCCCTGCGACTGTGGGGAGGTTGGACTAGATGACCTTTGGAGATCCCTTCTAGCCTGGATGATTCTATGATTCTATGGTCTGTCATCCAGGCCTCAGGACTGTCCAGGGAGCAGAGACAAGGGTGGAGTTCAAGCAGCAACTGTGTGGAACAATAATTGGATGAGCCCAGGTAACTCTTAAATTGATCGGTCAAAGTATGAATTGACAGGCACTATAAATTACCATTGCCCCCCACTGCAGATGGGACCCTCACACCACTGTCAACCATCGCCGTTGTTACAACAATCATCCACAGCCCTTCATCCAGTCCGCAAGTCTACATGCTAAACATCCTTTTCTGATCAACAGATAAAAGTGATCAGACTGTCAGTATTTAAGATTTCCTAAATTATGCTTTGGACCAAAGCCTCTGTCTAAATATGTTATTATGCAGCTATTTTGCTATAACTGATATCAAATGTTTTACAGGAATGTAAGAGGCAGATACTGTTGTCTTCTAAACATTTCTTCTCATTACAATAAAGCAGATCTTCTATCACCCCTATAATCCACATAATTTTATTTCATTCTTCTGCATAACATAATCCTTTACTTTTTGAAACTCCCAAATTTTTTGGGGAAGAAAAACATTCTCTCAAGTATCAGAAAACTTTATACAACGTAAAAAAAAATCTGAAGGGAGTTATCCTCCTTCTCAATATAATAAATCTTTCAAGAGATCATTTAATAATAAATGTGGTGATTATAGAATTTCTCAAAGAATTCACTATCCTTCAGCTACTAAGATATTTTAAAAAAATAGATTTATGAAGATGGAACATGAAGGATAGCACCTCATTAATAAGATCTCTAAAATCTGGTAGCAAACCCTGCCTCTCCAAGACCTGTTTATGTTCTTTGAAAAGAAATAACAATAGCCTGAACTTTTTTGTCTCCTGTTTGATTATCAATTATTATGTGAAATTAACTAGTCAATCCCACAAAAGAAAAACATCATATCAAAAAGGCATTGCATAAGAGCCATAAAGGAGCAATTATGACTGTTTGCAGCGTTGGAAAGGCAATGTTTGAGCCCAGTGAACGTAAAGGACTTGTACAAACAGAACCCAGCACAGCCTTGCCCATTGCTCTGTTTGAAACACAAGATCTCCCAGTGACACCATCACAAATACATAATATCTGATGTTATGATGCAAGCTCCACCAAAAATTACATTCAGCATGTCTATTCACTGTCTCTCATATCTCAGCTGCTGGATGTAAGAGTATCTCTTGTGGCTAGATTTCAGAATTTCCCTAAATTCCTGACGATTGCTCAGGGGAAATATTAATCTCTTGATTTTTGTTTTTTTTTTTTTTTTTCTCCTTCTTTCTTTCTGCCTGGATTTAATTGTATGGTAGGAGAAGATGTAGAAACCTAAGTCTATTTATTCACTGTTCCTTGTACCAACACGACCTATTTTTCATATCAAAATGTATAAGCAGTAATTTTATGCCTCAGAAATTCCACAAGAACAGGATGATGATGTTGTTGACTGAAGGACGAGTTTTATGGATTTATATTTATCTTCCTTATTTAATCATGTATGCTTCAGGAAGATGAAAAAAGCGTGAGTTTAGTAATTTATACCGAATAAAATCTAACACTACCCCCTAAACACTAATGCAGCTATAAAGCCTAGTAAAGTCTAGTCAGAATTTAAACCTAGTATTTTTTGTATTTTTTAGAAACCTCAAGATACAAGAACTTTAAAGCATCTTTTAGAAAGTCAAAAAATCCAGTGACCAGGCTCTAATCTTAAACCTCATGTACACTTTAGGGTGTGCATGGGGCAGTTCTGCTTTGTATTTTACCAAGGTAGTTTCCAGTAGCTGTTACCTCTCCATGCCAGCCAGTGTAAGAACTTTCCAGTTGCTCCTCATTTCCTCTACTTATGCCAGGATGCAGGAGCACAAAGCTTAATATCTGAAGAGAAGCAGAGGCTAATTCCACTGCCAACCAGAAATTAAATGAAGTCTGAACAGGCTAAATCCTGCTACTAGCAGCAGACATATTTCCTATTTTCTTCAATGGAACTGTGAATATCTGTACTTTGTTTAGTACTTACATTCATTATACTTGTAATCATAACTGTACGTGCTGTAAATCTAAAGATGTGTGTAGAGGTATTTACTGGGAACTCAGAGATAGAAAACTTCATTTACATGAGTATAGATGACTAGCTCGCACATTAGGTTGCAGATTTAACTTTTACTCAGTACTCACAGAGAATTAAAAAAAAATAAAATATTCTAATCCTGTGTAAACAAGTTTCATCGAAAAATAATTAAGCTGTACCAACAAAACAGTGGCATGAAAGATTAATCAAAAGCCAGTAATTTCTAATGTATTTTTCCATTGTTCTTATTTCATCTTTTGTATCTACATAATTGCCAATAGCTTGTTATACACCATAATAGATGTGTCAATGCCCTCATTTCCACCTTTTTTAAACCAGAAATTTGAGAACAGACAGGTCTAGAAGAATCTTTGCCTTAAGTTTACATTGTGTACATCTCTGCAAAAAAAACCAACCAAACAAAGACACATTTGGGATGAAATGGAAGAGCAATAAAAAGAGCTAATGAAGGCAATGAAAAAAGCCACAGCTGTTTTCTGCATCAAAATGACTGTTTAATGACTGTTTAGAACATACGCAAACCATTTTTTTTCCCTATTAAAATAGAGGTTTAATCACCTTAAAATGGCATGACTAGCATTTTGTCCACCAAAATAGTTTTCAGCAATATTATTTTAATACTGAACATACCCTTAAGTCTAAAAAACAAAAAAAAAAAAAAAAGGAAAAAAGAGTGCTAATATATTTAAGTACCATAGTACCATGTAGGTTCTAAATAGAAAGAGTTCAAATGGATGTGTTGTTCATTTACAACTTTCTGCAGCCAGATTCTTCACTGTAACCATGCATCTAAACAGTTAAAGGGAAAATTACTTATTCCCTTACTTATCCTTTTAAAATGAATGCACTCCTTACTATATCTATCATTTCACATTTTCAACTTTTTAAAAGAAACCCTTACAAAGTTTAGCTCAGTATGCTTGGACTATACCTTACTCAGAAACTCATTTTCCTAACTACACTTTTCAGTTATTAGTGCTCAGTGACAGGTCACAGATTTATAGCCATTCTGCTCAGAACTGACAAAGCCAGAATGAAACATTTTATGTACCTTCCTGTGACTTACAAGCATGATGTGAAAAAGTAATATCAAGTCTATAGATTAATATTTATCCATATATCAGTCCTGGGACCATAACACTTCAGTTTTAGGCAACATATTATAGGGGGGAAAAAAATATGAATACTGTATTCCATCTATTTTATGATCGCTTTACGTATATCTTGACAGATAATCAGGATGATTATTTTAATTTACACTGAATATGCAAATAGATCTGGCAATAACTACATTTGAAGTGTTCTGTGTTGTAATTAGAACAGGGTGAAAACCACAACAAATTTGCTTTAATTATTTCCTCAAACTTAAAAATAAACGGGCCACATTCTGCACTGTGCTTCTCCTTCACACTGAATTGGATTTGCATCTTGCAGTTTGCAGTTCCCCTTGGGTAACAGGCAGCAATAACTACACCAAGCAGGTCAAAGCACTTTATATGTGTTCCTTCCAAATAAAATCTGGTTTCCATCTCCTTTGGATGTAAGAAGGAAATGGAGGATAGGAAAGCAAAACGTCCCAGTCCCTTTATTTTTCTCTCAGTCAGTGAGGGAATTCTGTTCCCCACAACTATTTTTCTCCAGCTACCTACCTGTCTCTACAGAAGAGAAGCAGCTTCTTCTGTGGTGCTGCTTTTCTTCCAGTTTTCACTGGGAGTAATGGAAGAGACCACAATGAGAAGAAGCAGAGCTCCACATAGATCATTTACTACCATCTCCAATCCTCATCTATCTGTCTCAGTGTATGTCTGCTCTGCAAATGGCTCCACCAAAAGTAATGGAATTATAAATGGCATAGGGTACTAAGCAGAGTCATTAGAGGATGATCACTGAAATTGTTGCCTTCCTCCCCAAACTTGCCTTCACCCAGTGAAACCATGATGTCTTCTCTCAATCAGCAGAAAGAGCACCTGAACACTCCTCACCACTTGACTATGAAGCTCACAGAAGGTAGATTAAGCTATGTTGGCTGATTTTGCACAGAAACATATCAAGAACACTAATAAGATCCATTACACTGGCTGCACTGTGAAGATACTAATCACCCCCGAGAGAGTACAAACACTGTAAATATCCATGGCTGTTTGTGCAATAATCATTAGACCATGGCTTAAGGGAATGGTTGCAGACTCTGGCCCTGTTGTTATTATTTGTGAAACTGAAATTCATTTAAAATCGTTCTCCAGCAGAGTTAGCTTGCTGGAATTATACGTGAAATACAGTCTCTCTTGACCTGAAAAGAGATTTTGTACCCTTTTACAGAAAATGTCACGCATGCTTCAGTGAAACATAGCTTATCTCATCCTACACAGCTGGAGCCGTGAACATAATGACTGAGAGGCTGTGAATTCCTTAATCACACTGATGAGCAGGTACTTGGGCTCTGCGCTGGGACATGGATCAAAATTGCAGATAAGTTAGGCCCGATCTCGCTAATCTCTGTGACTGCAAGGAGTCTTCCCAAACTTGCAATCAAGCTCAGGAAGATAAACAAAATAATAGGGCCAAGCGTGGAACTCCTCAAATACTGAATGTGGATACAGTGTGATCTGATCACAGATGGCACCCAGCAGTGTCCTGAGACTGCTCCTGTCTGCATATTGCTGGGAAAAGTACAACGAAGAAGGTTGCTTTTAAGAGCTAGACTGAATGCTGAGGTAATTAACAACTTCAGCAGCTAGTGTCTGACTCAAAACCTCAACTGTATGGAAAGGAAACCCAAAATAAAATACAAAATAAAATAATTATAAACAAACACCCATGAACTCAGCTGTTGGGTTTGAGGTTATTTTTGTTGTGTGTGTGTTGTTTTTTTTTTTTAAAAAAAAGCATCCTGCACTGAAAAGGGAGAGAGAATTTCACTGAATTTTGAGTATTCAAAAATATAGAGGATTGCAACAGTGTATAGGGAGATTTGAAAAGAAAAGCATTGCAACTTAAATTATCATTAAGAACTTACCCAAACTGTAGTTTGACCATTATTAATAACTATAGATCTTAAACTCTGTTTTCACAGACTTTTTAACCTTCCTCTGAGGCTCATACACCAAAGCAGAATACTTCTGTGATACTTTATTTTTTTTTAAAGTATATTAATAAAAATATAATCTAAGCCAAGTTACATATTTGCAAGTACACATATTCACTTTCTAAACAAATCTTTGTATCCACATCTAAATGAAACAAAATCAACTAAATATAACTAAATGGTTTCCTGTGTGGGGACTCTCTTTGCGATTTAGGTCTCCAGTTCTAAATGTGTTTGATGAATCTGAAGCAGAAAATGACTACTGTGTTATCTATGTACACAGATCCTTAAACTTCATGTAACTACTTATATTTATTATGGTCTATCTCCTGTCCATATAGCTCTTATAGAAACACTAACAAATCACAGAGGGCTGCTCTGCTGATGGCAGGTTTTCTCCTGTTTCCACCTGCTATTCAGTATTAAAAGAGATAAGAGAGTATTAAATACATCAGCAAGCCTACTTAGTGTAATTGCCGTGGGGCTGTCATTCCATCATTACAGAGACATACCACAGTGCAGAAGGTAACCCTAGGATGCAGTGTATGCCACGATACTGTTTTTAATGTATTCTGTAACTGAAGGTAAGCCTGGCAAAAACTAAACTACAAACAGCAGTAGGAACAGTAAGTAACAAGTGCCCCCTGAGCTACTTCACACAAATGTGAACTAATTCCATAGATTGGTTGAATTTTGTGGTCGATTTAATCTGTGACTGCAAAAGAGAAGTACTCTTTAAAATAGAGGTTTTGGTTTTAAGGATTTAAAAAAAGGACTTCTTTAAAAAAAATATTTTCATAAAAGCTCTAAAATATGTGGTTTAAGTATCCAAAATTTTTCAGGTTTTTTCGTCTGTTTTATTGTTTGTTGTTTGTCTTTAAAATTCTTTTAGGCTCCCCAAATGAAAGGTTCATTTCAAATCTTTCATACAAATTCCTCTACAGAAAATGAAGTTATGAAATGTACATACATATTTATATATACATAGACAAAAAAACCCCAAAGAAATACAAACCCTGAATAATTTGCAAGCAAAGATAATTAAGTTAAATAATATGGAAGAGTTCAGAAAAAAAAAAAAGATCTTGCAGACATGTGGCATAAGAGTTACAGACTTAACCACCACAAAAGTAGTATCTAATATTTTCTCATCAAAATACTGCAAAGCAATATTTGTATTATAAAAAGTCCACATTTCAAAAACCAAAGGTATAAGTTGAGTAGACAATCTAGCAAACCAAGTTTGTGCCACAATCAAGAGAAAAAGATAATAAAATCTCATCCTGTGATGCAGTGTCCTTCCAGTAGAAATTAAAGAAAAACAAACAAGACCAGATTTTGACATACAAGTTTGTGCTTAAGCCTTTTTCAAATCAGGGCTTAGATAAGAAATTTAAGCATGGTAAATGTGACTTTTCATACCTAAGATGTCCTTACGTCTCTTGACATCGGAAATACATCCAGATGCCCATTCCAAATGGGTTTAGATTCTCTCTGCATACAGACAAGTGGGAAGATGTCTGGTGTGGTGATAAAGCAGAACAAAAACAACTATGTGAGAGAAGTCAGTGCTGATAAAAGGCCACTTACTGAAGGAACCAAATTGCTGAACAGGATTTGAAAACCAGCATTGGGCACAGAGTACAGGCAAAGGATATGTGCTCTGACAAAATAATCAGAGCCCCACTTTGTTTTCCAAAAACACTGGGGTTTGCTATGCTTTTCAATGCGATCTATCCCAGATGATTTTTTTCCCCACATTTACCACGCACAGCACTGTCTGGTAGAGAAATATTTCTGTATTCAAGAACCACATGTACATTTGGATAATTTTTTTACCGCAGCTTTTGGAAACACTTAGAAGGGTAATTTTGTTTTATTGATAGATCTTGCTACTCTGTTCAGCATTGAAAAACTCCTAATAAATAGAATATCTTTGGAATGGTTTTGCTACACACAGTTAAGCTAAACAGATAATCTGACTGTACAGGGAAGTAGAAGGTGCTTTAGTTTCCAAAAGCATGTTTTGCCTACCACACATACAGATGCATATGACAATAAGCATGAATGATCATGTAATAATAAACAGTTGGAGTATTTGGCGTCCAGCATATAATTAAAAGGTATATCACGATCATGGTTTTCAGCAGCATGTTTGGTTTTTTTTATACCATAAATTAGACATGGCATCATTTAGTGGTAATTGTATCTGATTGAACAGAAGTATAATACCTGCCTCCTTAATGACATGCACACTGCCAGATATTTAAAAATTTTTTTGTTCTCTACTAAAATAAATTTTTTCCACATCATTTAACAAGGCCAAGACTAAGACATACTCCTATATGATATTTATAAAAATTTGACTTATAGCTTTTTGTGAGATTTTCAGTTATATCTTCTGGAAGCTTTTTTGACTGTAACATAATACACCTTTCCAATTCCATTCTTCCTAGCTAAAAATTAAAAAATAAAAGACAGGAAATTTTTGGTCAGCAAGGGGAAAACAGTTTTATAGACATGTGACAGTATGCATAGATTTAAGCACAGTAAACAGACACCAATAGCAATACACAATAAAAATTGGTATGTGGTCACAGCAGTTCCCATACTTCATGATCTCTGCCTTTACTTCCATTGTCTTTTCTCCTCAATTCTACGGTATCTGTTATAAATACCTTGCCTTATTTCCCCACTTTGCTGTTTATAATAATTTGACACAAACGTTTTTGTCTGCCTCTAGTTTGCATTGTTTTAAATTATGTATGGTTTAAAACAAAAATGTAAACATGAAGATAAATTATTGGATCTATCAACATGTTTTCAGGAAGAACACACTGATCTACAGAATTTTAGAAGCAAATGGAACATAATATCACTGGAAAAAGAGAACAGGCAAAGGGATTTTTTTTTTTTTTTCATTAAAAAGTTCTCCATATAGAAATACACTTAAGAAATCTACATAATGACAATGAACTACCCAGGATTCATATTCGTAAAAAAGATTTTCTCCTATGATAAGTCAAAATCAGTAACAACAAGAACAAAAAAAAAACAGTTGCATTTTAAATCAATATTTGAGCAGAATGACTCTTTTTAAATGTTACTTTTTGCATTTTGATATGTGCATCATCTGGCAATAGCACACCCTAAAAATGTTAGGGTAGGATATTGCACAAAGCGCTGCTAGTAAACAGCGCAATCTTCAGAAGAAGGATATCCATCAGGTTTTTTTCTGTGAGTTCATTTACTAGTACCATAGTTCTATTTGCACCTAGCACCCCAATAGATTAAAAAACACAACTATAATCATGGTCTGCATTTACAACTAACAATGCCTGAGAATATGCTTTTATTTCTATGTATTAAACTTCCATTTTGTTTCCTTACTACATCAGTGAATAGGTGCTGCAAAGATGGGAATAATTTTTACAAATTTTTGTTGCATATGTTTACCAATGTTTCAAAAGGTTGCCTTGCAAGTTATGCATGCTCATTCATGTCACAGCTATGCATTATTCATGAAATGTCTGTATAATGATAGATTATTTATACTCTGATATTTATGGCACATCCTGATCTGAAAGTCTGTATGGAATTGCCCAAGAAACAGCAAAAATAGCACCACTTAACATGAAAGCCTATTATTAAAAATGGATGGAAAACAAGGCTTATAGTATTAAATGTTTTAAAAAATAAATATGTATTTTCTCCTACAGCCTTGCAAATAGAAATCCTGTTTTAAGGCTATAATACAGGGTTTAGTATATATTTTTCTGGTTGCACATGGGCACATGAGTTTATGAAATATTTCTCTTTGAAGAATACGTTCTTGCTTATTGCTGTTGCTTCAAGTGTCCTGTGGATACTTGTGCTTCCTCACAGGGTTTAAAGGCTAAAATTTAAATATATGAGAACTTCTGAAATTTAACCCTATGAACCCTTTACAATGAAAAAGATATTTTTCTTGATAAGGTTACATAAAAGTTTATTTTAATGTGTTTTAAAGACCTTCTGGTGAAACCTTACAGAATGTGTTAAGGGAAAATCTTCCAGTGCCAAAATTCACATGATTTACACTCAAACGCTTAAAGAGTGGACTTGGGTAATCCCATTAGCTCAAAAGAAAGAGCGAGCCTAAGATCCAGCCTATAAGGAGCTGGGAGTTAACAGGGCTGAGAATGTTCCTTTATCAACAGATAACTTATTTAGCTATTCCTAAGAAAGAACAGTGGATGTGGTAATTGAACAACAGCTGGGCTGACAGCTGTGCAGGTGCAAAGCATACGGGTCACAAGAAGGTGGCATTTGTAATCCTGCTCTTCACTGGCCAAGTACAAACGCAGCTTCTGTGCAGAAGTGAAAAAGGCATACAGAAGGATACGCTGAACAGTAGAAATTAAAAAAAAAAAAAAAAAAAAAAAAAAAAAAAAANGAAAATATTCTTAGAAGTCACAGAAAGGAAGGAAAAGTAAAACCAGTATTCTAGGGACAGGCTTTCTAAAAGGTTGATCATAATGGGATTTCCCTACATAGTGTTTCTGAATGAGTAGCATGTCTGCATTTTCAGCTTAAGCCTTGACTGTCTTCAGAAAATAAAAGCCTCTGGTCTTCCATCTATTAATTTCAGTGATATGTTCCATCTAGCCATCACTCTGACTATTGCAAAGGGAGTGTGGAACATTCTCACAAAGAAAGATTGTAGCTGGCTATATGAGATAGAAAGAAAACATAAGTCCTGCAGCTAGAAGTAGCTAGGAGAAAAAAAGGAATCCTTCACAGTGACAAGATATCTTTTTTCCTTTTGTGACATTTCAAAAAGAACGCTTGGAATTTGTAAAGAAGGGATAAATCCAATTGGGTAAATTGTACAAGTAGACAACAAAGGAGGATTTGAGGCACAAATGGTAATAAGTAACAGTAACACCATGGATAAAATCTGGAATGAACATGGAAATAAATCCTGTTCTACAACCTCATGCTATTTCAACTAATTTGGCAATGATAACCAGAGAATATGTAGCTACAGTAGAAAGCATAAAAACACTTATTCAAACCACAACTGACATCATAACTGAAAAACCTGAAATTTCTGTCAAGCAGAAGTTGCGTAAGTAATATTATATCTTCATTATTGTTCTGTGGATAACATATAGCAATAACTGTAATGGCACAGCTCTGTGAACAGTCAGTACTATTTCAGAAGTTGCTGGAACTTAGCACAACACTATTGCCCTGCTAAATAGAGCTGGGGCTTGGGGCCTGTTGACAATTGTCTCATTTTGTTGGTGACATTGGCCACTCACTCCAAGAGAGATCTTGGAAATCTTAGGTTTAACCAGGGTATAAAGGACTTTGTTGTTGTTGTTTTGACAACTTAATTGAAAAAAATATTCATTCACAGCAGTAACGGTTCTATATAAAGGAAAGCAGCAGTAATAGATTTAGGAAAGAAATTATTTCTTAGTAATAAGGAATAATAGCTCAAGTTTTGCAGGACATTGTACATCTTTCACAAGGTTTTATCAGTATTAAACAGTCTTCAGAGCCCCCTTTGCAAGTATATGAAGTGTCACTTCAAGGATGGAAGAAAACAGAATTAGGGAATTTTGTTATTTACTCAGCTTTATAAAAATAACTGCTCAAAGAGCCAGAATGAAGATATAACTTAGATCGTCCAATGTACTGGCCCTTTTCTCAAACCTAGAACTACTAGATATCTGAATTTTCCCTCTGATTTGTCTTTTTGTCCCACAAAGGCTTCTTAACTGGGAAGAATATGTTTACCATATTTGTCTGCAATACATCTTATGGATTTCTGAAGCAGATGGCTAACAGGACCACAGGTTATCCAAAAATCGCAGACAAAGTCTTTACTGAGGGATAGACAAACAGCACTTTGATTACCACCTTCAGAAAACATGTAGTCTCCTCTGCGTATTACTCTGGTCTCACTGAGCCTAACTCAATATGCTGCTACACAACATCAAATGCAGCTGTGCCGATCATTACTGCTATTCAAGGCCTGGTGAGCACCTGCTGTACCAGGTCTCCATGTCCACTCTGCCTCCCTTGCTGGCAGCACGGGCACAGTGGGTCACCTTGGTTGGTGCAACACATCCAGGGCATGTGAAACACCCTACAGAAACAACTCTCACATATAAAGGTTTGTCTAAATTAAAGGAGCCCAATTCAGACTACACCTCAGTCTTCAATGCAAACTGGTTAGCATACATGATGTAAGTTAGTTTGAATGCAAGTAGTAATAACATTACAAAACACAGACATCAAATACTTCCTACAAACCTACTGGTCGTGTATTTTCACAATAAGTGAAACACCTGCACAGCTACAAGAAATATCAAGAGAGATGAGGATGACATTCCCATGGAAAATATTCTAGCCAGGAAAGGTCTTATGTGGGGAGCTACATTTTAAGCTCTCTTACCTTTTTCAAAGGCTGGGCTTGCAAGTTTCTGCGGTACAGTGATGGAGAGTATGCAGTGACAAAAAAAAGGTGGTGTTTCAAACCTGACAGGGCTCGCTCTGAAATTTGCATATGCTTTGGTGGGTGTTCAGTGATCCTTCTGTTTTTCCCAGAAAAGAGGTTTCTTTCCTGGCTTGTATTACATGAAGCATTGTTACAGAACTGCTCTGTACTGCTGTAATCTCCCAACAACCTGCAGGATTATGAACTAATATGAGGTAAACGGTAAACAACAACACAATCGCTCCTGACCCACTTACGTTTCCCTTGTAACCTACAGTGTGCAGCCTCCTATCTTCATCCATCTCTACATCTATTGTATTTAACTATCACTGCATTGAAACAGAAAGGTAATACCGAGGTTTTAATATTCAATTCGGCTTCACTGTGAACTGCATCAAGCTCAAACATAGCACAAAATCAGTGTAACCCTTTGAAATACTCTCCCCAGTTTTAATTTGGCCAACAGCTTTTAATACATTGCTCTGCCTATGTAAATTTGTGGTGACAGTAAATATAGCCAGAAGCTTACTTTCAAATATTAACATGGTTTGTTTGAAACAGCATGTTATCTTTGAACGGTTTCCAGATGTTATTATTGCAGCAGTTAGAACTTGCTCTAACATTTATATATAAATAGACGGATACATTATTTTAATAATAATAATAATATAAAAAATATATATATATATCAATATTCTTCAATGACTTAACTTCACAAATAGCCTGCTGTATAGCCATTTAGTCACCAAGAAAAAAGGGCATTTATACTCCCTTTTTTCCCCTTCAAATTTCTGGAATTTATTCCTTACTTCCCCCTTCCCTAACGACTGAAGGGATGGGCACTTTTCAGCAGGTGTAGAAACCATCTAAAGCTGCCTGTCCCTTTTCCATGTTGGGCAATCCATTTAGGAAGTGTGTTCTTAATCAAGGCACTGAAATGTTTGATCCTCCAGAATTTGCAAATTTTAACTAAAAATTGACTTAACTCCTTAGGCTTATCTGAAAATTACAGTTGAAAATTCATAAGAATGAAAATAAAAAGAATGATAAAAAATATAATACGCTGCAAGTTTTAAATTGCATGCTGACTCTTAAGAAATCAATTATTATCTATAAACTAATTTTGTACCTGTGTTTTGAGGATTGTCAAGAGGACTTGTCCCGTATTGCCCTATTTCTACATGTGTTAGTATAAATACAGGCCAAGCCAGTCAAACTCTCCTAATTTCACCCCCTATTAATAAATCTCTGACATTCTACAGCTATTGGAAGGAAAAAATTGGAATCCACATCCTTATAATATTTACAAGTATTTTTGTGATGCTGCTTTTTATGTTATAAATGTGTGATATAACTACATAGCTTTTCCTAACAGTGGATAAAACTATTTTAAAATACTTAATGGTACACAAGGTGGATCAGTTTATGTGGAAACTACTTTGATAGAGTTTCTAATGTTGAGTAGAAAACTGAGACTGTAGTAAGTACATGATGTTCTGACCCTGCGTGCCAGACAGTGTTGCTAATTTTAGGAAGAAATGGTTTTCATGGGAGAAACTCTCTAAATGCTGCTTGATTGACTAGAAGTAGTGCAATGGTCATTAGATTAGGGGTTATTTTAGTATTTGGTAAAAAATATAAACAGAAACCAGATTATGATCCTCATAACTAAACCAGTAAATTCATACTTTTGTGCAAAAAGAAAACTTCTATTCAGCAACATTAAAGGCATTAAATAACTGAATATACAGTCCAATCATGGTTTAATTATCAGAAAATACATTACATGCATATTAAAACTACTACCTACATCAAACATTTTAAAAAACTGCCATTGTGCCCAGATAGGTTAAATTTGTTGGTGCAAATATAGCTCCTTCCTCAAGTTACACAGTTATCCTCAGCTGCTTCATTTTGTTTGCTAATATATGATTTAACTGAAACTGTGTGAAAAGGAATGTTGATAGATAAATCCTTTAAGTGTCACGTGTTTCTAAACTCTTTCAAGCAAACATATTCCAGTTAACTTAGGCAGTATTTACTGTTGAGAACATTAACTCAAGATCCATCAACTTCAGACAGATGTACGGAAAAAAAAAAAAAGCAAGACAAAACACAAAGTGGCCTTGCTTTTGACCACTTTATTTCACCCTCTCCATCAGTCCTGTTAAGATGCATAATTCTAAAGGTGTTATACTTGATCCTTCCATAAAACCAGGAAAAAAGTATTTCCAGATGTGAGAAATTTCAGAGGAGCTATTAAGAGAATGTTATAATAAGTTTTATGCAGTAATAAAGGGTTAGTTATATGGTCTAGTTTAGACTTCTAATTAAAGTGCATCCAAGAAGCATTAAAGATTAGGAATGCAAGATTCCCTCTGCAGTCAAAAGGGAGAAAAGCAGTTTCCCCTACCCTATTCTGTAAATAACTTAAAACAGTTAAGAGAAAAAGAAATAATGCTAAATTCACCAAACCTTTCAGAGCTTCTTTCATCAGGGAAGTGAATCAAGTGAAACACTCAAAGCCTACTCCCAAATATCCAATTGACACAAATCCCATCTTCAGCCCTTCTGCTCACACTTGTGAGACTACAAATTTCATTAGCCAAAAGGGTGGAAAGTAGTTCTAAGAAAAGGCTTGTATCTAAAATAGCAAGAAGGATAATGAGCACATATGACTGCTATACAACTGCGCAGTATTTCAACTGATTTGTTTCTTCACTCAGAGCAACAGATTCAGAATTACCATATCAAGCATTTCTTTTAGTATACTGAAATACATCTGAACTCAGAAAGTATTAATGTAGAATAAGTTAATTGTCTATTTCAGAGTGTTATAAAAGCTTTGAAAGGGGAAGTACTTAAATCCCTGTGGATTGCCCATGCTTGCTCAATCTCTTAAAGTTTTAATTTGTTGCTGCTTTTCACAGTAAAGCCAATGGAGCATCAATGAATGTTCCCCGTACACATCTGATTCCCCCCATTTTTTCCCCTTCTCAACACTAAATCCCCCTGCCTGTTTTCAGTAATAGTTAAAAGTGAAGAGTTTTCAGTGGTGCTGAGATGCTGTAAACTTCATAATACAGCCAGAAGAGAAATTATTCGTGCCCTGTTTTCACAAAGCTTCAGTGTCAGCCTGACTCTATTGGATGTTAGAAAATTCATATAGGAGCTCAACTGCAAGAGGAAATAAAGCTTCCTTGGTTCTTTGGCACACAAATTCACTTGTTGCCTCTTTCACATATTTGCAATAATTAAGAGAGATTTTTCTATCTGATACTTTAAAAAAATTTAAATGCTACATTTTCAGCACTTATTGAAATTAAGAAAAAAAAAAAAAAAATATTGAGGAAAAAAACAAAAGGATTAGACAAGAAAACTTTCTAGATGCTCCTTCGATTTAATACTGCTATCACTGTGTATAGAAAGTGACCAGTTCAGTGCTAGGGTCTAAATGTTCACGTTTCTCACCACTGAGTTTATATTCCAGTTATGGTGAAGATCTTGGGCTAGTACTGCAGTTCCTACAAGATGCTTATGAAGCCTGTGTAGTATTCATGAAAATAAAATGTCAGCAATTAAGCAGCTAGCCTGGTGCACGAGTAAGCAACTGAACCTCCCCACGCTTCAATGGTAGCTCATTTACACTTCCCAAAAGGAAAGGCAGGTTGGGTTGCTGGTGCCAAGCCTGAGTGAAAGGAACCACAGAAGATACTACCTTAAAGGAACAAATTAATTAAGCGCATATGGTTAAAGTGCCAGGAGGTTCTAGTCCTGATGATTCAGAGAACAGGAAGACCCACCATGACACCTTAGAGTAGTCATAGGAGTTAAATGTTTGTTTTAGTACAACGAAAATGAAGTCAGCTGTGCCCCAAGGAAATGGAGTTAATACAAGTAAAACCCACTGTTGATGACACATGGGCTCCTGATGCTTCACAAAATGTGATAGAACACAGAACAATCAGAGCAACTCAAGCAATGGAACAACAAATGTGTCAATGTGATAAAATATAAAAATTAATAAAATGTAGAAATTAATTATTGCCATATTTTTATTGATATTTAAGCTTTTTTGAGTTCTTAGTTTTGGTGTTTTTTTTTACTTTTCGAAGATTTTTGTCATTTTCTTTCTACTTTTGGACTGAAAGCTGCATTATTAGAAGAAATTTTTGGGAAGTACATTTTTATGGGAACATATTTTTCTCCTGGATAATTTAAAATAACATTTATATGTAAAGGTTTTGTCTTGCTGACTAAGCATTAATGTTAGTGAAAGGTATGCATTGCAAGTAAAGATAGAATTCCTCTTTATAGGCATGCTGTTTCATCATAGTGTAGGTTGTAACAAATCCCTTGTCATGAAAAATCCTCTTCATTTCTTCAGTCTGTGATTGAGAACATTCCAAGATTAGAAAGAGATTTTCTGTATCTAATGCAGAATGAGTTTCTGTGACCTAGACTATTTTCGTGCTTTGTTCCTTCAGGTTTGACACCAGTATACCTTAATCTAAGTTTAACATTTTCTGATAGCCTAATCTTGTTAGGATACCCTTTTATAAAACTAATTTTGGAAATATGGGATAAGGATGGAAACACTTCTCTGGTTCAATAACCCATTCACATAGAGTAATTGTCCTGCACAAAGAATTAAGGGCGTGAAATACATCCCCTTCATGGCAAGAATGGGATCAATATGGTGCAAGGGTGGCTTTTGGTTATGGAAGTCTCATAACTGCAACTCTGGTAGTAGTTTGCACTTGTGGAAATATGGTACATCCCTCATTCTTCTAGCTTGCCTAGTTCTCTTCTGTTACTGCTACACTTGATTAACTGATCTACTTAGATGGTACTAGAGATTCTGAAACTATTTTAATCATCATGAGCTTTTCTGAGACAGATGTACGGCCCAACCACCACCACCACAAAACAAAAGCAAAAACAAACAAACAAACAAAAAAAAAAAACAAAAAACAAAAAAACAAACAAACAAACAAAAAAAAAACCAAAAACCAAACCAACAGCCTTCTGAAATATTTTTTGTAAGTTTAAAGTCTGATGAAATTGCAGAATTGGTCCAAACTTTCATATAATTGCAAACTGAAGATAAATGTTTTGGTTCAGAATCACAGGAGGTTTTTTGATTTTGTTTTCCATAGTAACACCTGTCCTGGTTTGAGGTAAAACGAACCAATTTTCTGTTTTAC